>JAJPUD010009286.1:0-10139 GCA_023553655.1 Myrmecobius fasciatus | reverse complement strand
CTCTCTCTCTCTCTCTCTCTCTCTCTCTCTCTCTCTCTCTCTCTCTCGCATCTCTCTTTATTTCTAAAAGAAATTTTCATGAAATTTCTCATGACCCCTTCCAGATATTTCAAAGTACTTCATTCCCTATACAGCTAATAGGTTACAGATGCTTTTGTTCCTACCTGCCCTGTATCTAATACTCAGTGGTTGACAAATACCAGTGTTTGGACTAACTGCATTTCTTCTCTTCGCATTTGAGTCCATTGCTCTCTATGGTCCTTGGAAGCAAGGACTTTATTCCAAGATGAGCCTTTCAAAATGTCTTGTCATTGTTGGGAAGGCAACACATGTCAACCAATGATTACTTCAGAGAGCTTATAGCCAAGAGAACCGGCCAATAGATCCAGTCCCATCTAGCAATCAACAGGCTTTTTGAACTAGGGGGATAGCAGAATTGGGAGAAAGTGTGTTTCTGTACAGATGGCTCCCATCAGAATCAAGACATACCAATGGTGAAAGGTGCTTATAAAACAGGATCTCAGGGATTGGCAATACTTCTGATAGTTTCCTGCCTGCTAACAGATTGCAGAGGAACATCTATCTCTGTATTAGCTTTTTCTTCTCCAATGACAACTCATGCTGAACTTTTGGGTTTTTTCTTTTTTGCTTTTGTTTTTGTGGGATTTTTTTTGATTCATTTTTTTTTGTTTTTGTTTTGGTCAGGTCTACAGCACCAAAGAATTTATTTTGGGCTGCCTGGCATATCTTATAGCCTTAGTTCCTATTATTTCCCCTTCTCTTATTGTGCAAAAGTTCTTCTGAGGACTGCATCTTGTTGAATAGATTGAGATCTAGAAGGTTTTGTCATCTAATTCCTGAAGAAATTGAGGCTCATGGAGATTTGCCAAATAACACACAATCTAAGTTAGGATTTGAATTCAAGTCCTCTGACTCCCAATTCATCACTTTCCCTCCCTCACCTGTCTTCATTTTATTGCTGGGGAGAGGACTCACGAGTATGATACATTTTGTTTTTCTAAATTTCTTCTCTGTCTTGACCCCTGACCTGTTTTCAATTGCCAATCATGCTGAACCATGTCAAATTATGCAGTGCTACATATATTAATAAGAGTTGGGTTGAGACCCAGAAATTCATTTTCACATGTGACTAAAGCCAAGTTATTTTTCTCAGGTCTACTGAGGTTAAAAAGAAATAATCTGCTAGAGGTCAAACAGGTATTCAGAAGGCTAAAATCTTGTCCATGTAAGGACAGAATTCTGAGCTTCTGTGCAAATAATCAACCTTGCCACCATCTACTTCTTCAGTCATTCCTGCTCTAAGGATTCACAATTAAAATAATTTTTGTATGATGCATATTCTCATATACTCATAGGATTCTGACTTAAGGCTTTGATTATCAGCAATCACATGTCATGATTAAAAACCTCTTGTATGGTAAAAGCAAAGAGAAAATAACATTGAATTTGGAAACTGAGAAGACAAGGATTCTAACTTTCCCTTTGTACTGTAATCTTGGAAAAGTCATATGATCGTACGTCATCCCTGAACCTCAGTTTCCTTCTCCTCTCTTCTCCTCTTTCATGCTCCTCCTCCTTCTTCCTCAATCTCTCTTCCCTCCTCCTCCTTCTCCTCCTCTTTTTTCCTCCTGCTCTTCCTTACGCTTCGTCCTGCTTCTCCTTACTCTTCCAACTTTTTTCTCCTGCTTCTCTTCTGTCTTCTTCCTTTTCCTCCTTCTCCTCTTCTTCTTCCTTTCTCCTCCTCCCCCCTTCTCCTTCTCTTCCTTTCTCCTCTCTCCTCCTCTCCCTCCACCTCCTCTTCATTCCTCCTCCTCTTCCTCTTCTTCTTCTTCTTCTTCTTCTTCTTCTTCTTCTTCTTCTTCTTCTTCTTTTCTTTCACTCTTAGAAATAAAACCAAATTATTAAAGGAGACAAATTATTTTGTCAGCAAATAAGCAACCAAATTCAATTAAAAACATTTATTTAGCCCTTAATCTGTGTTGTTAAGTGTGGAAACACACAAAACACTACAAAATAGTTACAGATCTTGAAGAGTTTATATTTTGTGGGAGAAATAGAAAAGGAAATACATGTGCATAGAAAATTAAATATAAGATCTATTAAAATTAATTTCAGGAATATGTATATGGACACAGGTCTAATATTAAGAGCAGTTTGTTAACCAAAGAATAGTTATAGGAACAATGGAAGAATAAAGTACTGTAGGATGGGGTTGTTCACAGTGACTTCAGTGTAAAGGATCAATGGGAGGAAGATACTATCCAGGAACCAAAGACAATTTTAGTCTATGCATCCATGAAAATATTTGCTGCAAATTGTATTATAAGTAAGTTCATATATTAATATTGTCTTTTTGTCATATAAAATGGATGAATTGAAGCAGACTGCTCTCTGACACTTTTTAAATTAGGAAAATGTAAAGTTCTTAAGGTTTAGGGTCCTTGCCTTGGTTCTGTGTTCTAGAGAGCAGCGTGAACCTAGTCCACCATGTCCTCCAAGTTGTGGAATTATAAGGCATTCAGATGAGAAGCTAATCCTAACAGGTTCAGATTTTTGCTTGCATTACTTGATCAGCTGTAGTTTTTTGCTTACTATTTATTATTTCTACTTTGTTTTCTTTTTTCTTTTTTGTTTTGTTTTGCAAGGTAATTGGGATTAAATGACTTACCCAGGGGCACACTGCTAGGAAGCGTTAAGTGTCTGAGTCTAAATTTGAACTCAGGTCTTTCTAACTCCAGGGCCAGTGTTTTATCCACTGCATCATCTAGCTGTCCCTCTACTTTGCTTTTCTATAGGATTTTCAATCTTTTGGAAATTTTAATACTTTTATTTCAGAATTCGATGATTATTTGCATATACTGATATTTGTACCTGTTGTCTCTTCCAGCAAAGTGTATGGTCGGTCCTGCTACTTTGTCTTTAGATCTTCAGAACGTTTCACAAGGTATATTTGTTATTCAGTCATTTTTCAAATAGCTGAGGCCAGATTTGAACTCAGGAATATGACTCTTTCTGATTCTAGGCCCAGTACTCTACTATAGCATCTGGCTACCCCACAAGGGACAGAGTAGGTATTTAATATATGCTTGTTGACTGATTACATTATAACATACTTATACTTTTCTGTAACCAACTACTGTCTCTTTAGGGAACAATGGCTAACATTTGTATAGAGCTTTCTATGTTCCAGGCACTGGACTAAGAATTATATAATATGTCATTTGATCCTCACAATAACCTTAAGAAGTAGGTACTGTTATAATTTCCATTTTACAGATGAGGAAACTGAAGCAGACATAGGTTAAGTGACTTATTCAGGGTCACATAGCTGGTAAGTATCTGAACCTGAAGATTACCAGAGCCCTGAAGGGTCTATATGGTTTAAGCAGCTCCTCACAGCCAGTAGGTGTCAAAGAAGGCATTTCAATCCAGGTTTGAGGCTAGCTCTATCTATGCTGCCTTTTCATAATTTTCTATCAATTCATATAAATGGAATGTTTGTTGAAAACCCCTGTCACATAAATTGACTCCTCATACTCATAACTTTCTGAACTTCAAAGTTGGTTCTGAACTCCAAGATAACAAAACATCCTGATTTAGTTCCTTTGCTGCTAGTTTTATTTTTTCCAAACATTTGTTGTTGTTATTATAAAACATTTCCTCACAACAGCCCTATGAGTCAGATGGCACAAATATTATAATTTTCATTTTACAGATGAGGAAATTAAGGCTCAGAAAGGTCAAAGAACTTGTTCAGAGTCACAAAGCTAGTAGACATATGAGCCACTGAAGTAAAAAAATCAGGTCTTAATTTGCATTTTTGTAAATTTTACGGACTTAAGAATGTGATGGAGAAAATGTTAAAAAGGGAGATGAAACATAAAAATATGTCATGGGTAGTCATGTATGTGTGCTCACACACACAAACACACACACATATATACATGTCTCTATATATCCACAAATATATGTTATACACATATGTAGACATGTTTATGAATGTGCATACAGACACACACAAACACCATGCACACATAGTAAATACATACTAATACATATACATATAGAGGCGTATTTATGTTACCTAAGAGGTAGCTAGATGATGCAGTGGATAGAACCATGGGCTTAAAATCAAGAAGATTAATTTTCATCAGAGAAAACTCAGCTTTAATTCTGCTCCTTAACTTGCCTTGCTATTACTTAACCCTACCCATGGATTCCCTTCCTTGTCTTCTTCCCTCAGTCTTTGCTTCCCCATCCACCTATCCCTTCTCCCTTATTTCCTTTTAGATTTTGGAGGGTTCTATACCCATCATGGTATATATGTAGGGTTGCCTATTTAACACATTCCCAATGTGAGTAGGTTTTCAAAACTATGTATCCTCCTTCTCCCTCTAATGTCTCTGTGTCTTTTCTTCCTCTGCACCTCATTTGTATAGCATAATTACTATTTTTATCTTAACTCTGCCCCAATCTTTCCTTTGAGCTACCCTATTGTTGATGTTAATCTTAAACATATGATAGACATTTCCCATGTATAAAAACATAAACACTTTGTTTTTGTTGAGTTCCTTGAAATTGATCTTTGACGTTGTCTCTTAATTATGAAATTTTCGATTAAGTTCAGATTTGGTTGATAGAAAGTCCTTAAAATCTGCAAGTTTGTTGTATGTCCATTTTTTCTCTTTCATTATTACAGATAATTTTGCTAGATATGATATTTTTGGCAATAGGCCTAGTTCTTTTGATTGTTGGTAGATATTATACCAGGGTCTACAATCTTTTATTGTGGTTTCTGACAAGTCCTATACAATTCTAATTGTTTTTTTCTTGTTTCTTGCAAAATTTTACCTTTGATCGGGGGGTTTCAAATTTGACAATAATATTCCTATATGTTTTCTACAAAAGATCTCTTTGAAGTGGTGACTGGTGGATTTTTTGTTTGTTTGTTTGTTTCCCTTCATGTTTTATCACTCTAGGACAATTTTCTTGGATTATTTTTTTTCACTTTTGTATTAAGGTGTTTTTTTTGGGGGGGTCGTCACAACTTTCAGGTAGAGCAATTATTCTTCCATTTTCTCTTTTTGACCTGTTCTTCAGATTTGTTGTTTCCCTTGTAAGATGTTTCACATTCTATTTTTTTTTATTCTTTATAATCTGTTTTGCCATTCTTGTTCTCTCATAGCTTCACTGGCTTCCCTTTGCCCAATTCTAATTTTCAAAAATTATTTTCATCTTTGAGATTTTGTATCCCATTTTCTAGTTGGTTAACTTTTTTCATAATCTTGTTTTTTTTTTTGGGGGGGGGTGGTTTTTATTTTTACTTTTTCCTTGATGCCTCTTATTTGATTTTTAAATTCTTTTTTGAGTTCTACAAATTCTCTCTGGATAAGGAGCCATTTCATGTTACTCTTTGAGGTAGAATGTGTGTTTGTATATATATCTATGTAATATATATATATGTATATGTTTGTAGTAAATATATATCCCTATTTCACATGTCTGTATACATGTATGTATGAGTATATATGTGTGTATATTTTTGCAGGCAGTCAATGTCTGGCAGTGAGTAACACATCCCTGAATACCATTCCACCTACCTATATAAATTGTTTCCAAACCCATTTTTTAAGTTGTGAGTCCACTGGGCTTACAAAATAAAGAGAGTGTTTGACTTGTAGTCAAAGAAAACCTAAGTGCAAATGTCCCCTGACATACTGCTTGACTCTGTTCATGTAAATCTTTCCAGGCCTTTCTAAAACCAGCCTGTTATGTAACAATAATATTACATTACTTTCATATAATATAACTTATTCAGATATTCCCCAATTAATGGACATCTATTCATTTTACTGTTCTTTGCTACCACAAAAAGCACTGCTAAAAACATTTTTGCACATATAGGTCTTTTCCCCTCTTTTATTATCACATTGGAATACAGATCCAGTAGTGATACTACTGGATCAAATAGAATGCAGTTTCATAGCCCTTTGGACATAGTTCCAAATTGCTTTCCAGAATGGTTGGATCATTTCACAACTCCACCAACAATGTATCAGTGTCCCAGTTTTCCCACATCCCCTCCAACATTTATCATTATCTTTTCCTGTCATCTTAGCCAATCTGAGAGATGTGAAGTGGTACCTCAGAGATATTTTAATTTTAATTTAATTTAAATTTAGTTTTAATTAATTTTCATTTTAATTTTAACTCTGAGCAAGAGATTTAAACAGCTTTAGTCTGCTTTAGTTTCTTACTCTGTAAAATGAGAATAATAAAGGCATTTAATTCTCAGGACTGTTGTGAAGATAAAATAAGAAAATTGTTGTAAATATTTTTGCCTTAAATTCTTAAATATTTTAAAACCTTAAATAAATACCAGCTATGATGGTGATGATGATTATGACAAGCTTTCTTCATAAAGCCTTTCTTGACCACTTTGTCATATACAATTCCTTCTTAGTTTTTCATGAATCTTATTTTTCCAGCTCAATTCTAAATTCTTTGAGAATGGACATTAAAAGGTAGTGAGATAACTCAGTACATAGAATACCAGTCCTGGGGTCAGGAGGACCTGAGTTCAAATTCATCCTCAGGCACTCACTATTGTGTGACCCTGGGCAAGTCACTTAACCTCTATTTCCTCTAAAAATGAGAATAGGCATCAAATATTAGATTTCTTATTCTCAAAACATCTAGATTATGTGCATAATCATTGCTCAGAAAAATTCATTATAGTTTGAAACACTGAAATGAGAGGAGTTGTATTCTATTTACTCTGTTATTTGCTACCATGTGACCTTGGACAATGTGACTATGCTAAGTTTTCACTTCATCTGAAAATGAATTGAATGACATAACCCCTAAAGTCTCTTCCAACTCCAAATTAATGATCTTAGAAATTCTACAAAAACACTTAAAGGCTTTTAAATATAAGTATTAATAAAAATAATGGCAACAGCCTCACTAAATTCCCTCACCCTGACCCAAACTAGTTTTCATTGTTTTGTCTAAATCTGAATACAACTTATTTCTAGATGTTAGAATAAGTTATTTCTCCCAATTGGGACAATATTGTTTTATCCACCCCACTCTCCTCAGGTCTGCATCCCTCCTATTTGTTAACTTTCCACATCTCACCCTCTCCAGACTCAGGAGGATTGGCAAGCTCAGTTAGGTCCTGATGCCTTTAGAAGCTCTCCTTGTTTGTTTGCTCACTACTGCAGGAGGGGTGCTTTTCCTAAATTGAAACTTCATACTGTGCCATTCCTTCATCTCATTTCCAAGGCACTCCTGCTGGGTGACCGTGTGACACACAGCAATTTTGTGAGAATTGAGAAGGATATTGGCAGTTTGGGAGCTGTTGTTCCTGCTTATGTATGCAAAGAACATAATTGCTAAGTACATCATCTGCTGAAATTTACACTTCCACATAGAGCATTGATCAGGCAAGGCATTTTCTTCATTCAGGGATATCCAGGGCTCAAGTTATACATATTCTCTGTCCCAGAAAACAGCTGTTCACTTCCTAAGGCCAGAGTCTGACTAGAGGATCTCCTGTAGAAAGAGGCAAATTTCCAATACCTAAAAATAGGATTTGAATGATTTTCCTTTGGATAGTTTGGAATTCCCAAATGAAAGAGGAAAGAAAACTGCAAGGTCATTCCCTTTTCTGAACTTTTTGTTTTTATGCAAAGTCTGGGGCCCATGAAAAGTTATTCTTCATTGACTTCAGGGAATTCATTAGCCTGGGGTGTTATCCTTGCTTGGGTGAGAGCAGCAAGAAATTTAAAGCTCAGATGGACCTATTTTATTTGTTGTTTCTTAAGAGACAAAGAGTGTGGTCACAGAATTTCATCCTAAAAGTTGGAACACCCATACATAAATGACCATTCAGGCACTTATTGGCTACATGTACTTGAGACATTTATTTGAATTCTCTGGGTCTCAATTTCCAAATCTGTAAAATCTTGCAATGGAAAAAATACTGAATTTGGAGCTAGACTCCTTAGGTTCAAAATCCAACTTTCTTTCTTTCTTTTTTTTTAATTAAGTCTGTTTGAAACTGGAAAAATCACTTAACCTCTCTTGGTCTCAGTTTTCTCAGCTGTAATGCTGGCATTCCAATAATGTCAACCTCATCTTACTCTTAGAAGATATTCTTTCCTCTCTCTGTACTCATTAGAAAGACATTTAGAGGACTGGGAAATGGAGAAGAATAAATCAATTTACCACCTATTCAACTATAATGTGCCAAAGTGTGCTAGGCTGGAAATGCAAAGACTAAAAATGAAACCATTTTTGCCAGTAATAACATTTTATGAGAGGACACAATATACTTATAAAATCAATGCAAGTTAATTTTGTATGTGTGTGGAGTGGAAGGAAACAGAAAAGTCCTCATCAAAGTATTTCCTGAGTTGAACTTTAAAGGAAATTAGAAATTCTAAGAGGTAAAAATGAGGAGGAAGTGAATTCCAGGCATGGGGAACAGATAGTGCTAAAGCAAGAGATATAGCATGAGATGCAATGTACCTATAAAGACCAATAAAAAGGGCAGTTTGGAAGGACCATAGAGTTCTTGATGGCAGTGATATCAAAAGGCTATAAAGGAATGTTGGCACCAGGCTGTGAAAGGCTTTATTTTACTGAAGGAAGATTTCTGGTAGTTCTGGGGAGGATTGATTATAGAGAGAAGAATGAAAACTCTCAGGATCTAACAGAGTACATTCTACCTAATGTGTGCTCAATAAATGCATATTTAATGAATGAATGTTTGCTTACCTATTGCATGTAAATCATCATATTTACTTAGTGTGTACTACATGAAAGGCAGCCCATCATGGTGAATAGACTCTTATTCAAGAAGATATGCGTTCAAGTCTCTTTTCTGAATATTCTGGATATTTAGCTAATCAAGCTGAATAACTTCTTCATTCCTCAGACAAAATTCTTAAGATTAAATTCCAGGGAAGCTGTTGATCTATGCTGTTAGAGGGAGTTCCTCACTAGGGCCTCCGTCAACTGCTAAAAACATGGTATCTCCTGCCTGGGCCACTTTGCTCTGCTTGCAGGCAGGTGCTTTGACAGATCTGCCTTTGATAAAGGGCGGATCGAGAGCAGCTGAAAACGTGGTCCTAGTGCGAATCTAGCCCGACCAGCCTCAGACCGGAAGTCAACTCGGCAAACTGCCCCAGGGCAAATACAAATTGTTGCAGTTTTCTCTGCTTTTGACCAATATCCCAATTTTAAATCATGAGCAAGAAGCAGAAGAGAGCTCTCATCATAGAAAGCTTTTACAGAGAAAAAATAGAACAGTCCCCAGATCCTGACATTATGAAAACAATCCCAGATGAAGCCACAAAGGCAGACTGAAGTTGATCTCCCTTTCAGAAGGCTTACCAGGATGATTGCATTAAGCATCTCAAAAGATCCTTATCTCAGATCAAGTGAAAACAAAAATAGATCTAATTAAAAGAGATAAGGAAGGAAACTACTAAAGGGTTCCATAGACAATGAAGCAGTATCAATACTTAAAATATATGCACCAAGTGGTATAGCATCCAAATTCCTAGAGGAGAAGTTAAGAGAGATGCAAGGAGAAATAGACAGTAATACTATACTAGTGGGAGATCTCAACCTTGCTCTCTCAGAATTAGATAAATCAAATTCCAAAATAAATAAGAAAGAAGTTAGGGAGGTTAACAAAAGGCTAAAAAAGTTAGGTATGATAGATCTTTGGAGGAAATTGAACGGTGATAGAAGGGAGTATACTTTTTTCTCAGGGGTTCATGGAACTTATACAAAAATCGATCATGTGTTAGGGCATAAAAACCTCAAAATCAAATGCAGAAAAGCAGAAATAGTAAATGCATCCTTCTCAGACCATGATGCAATAAAACTAACATGTAATATAAGGCCAGGAGAAAATAGACCACAAGTTATTTGGAAATTAAATAATCTAATACTGAAGAACGAAGGGGTGAAAGAGCAAATTATAGACACAATCGAAAATTTCATCCAGGAGAATGACAACAATGAGACAAGATACCAAAATTTGTGGGACACGGCTAAAGCGGTTATAAGGGGTTATTTTATATCTCTAGATGCTTACTTGC
>JAJPUD010009285.1:55150-71758 GCA_023553655.1 Myrmecobius fasciatus | reverse complement strand
CACTGATCACGCTTGCAAAAATGTATATCAACAAGGCTGTGTGGCATAATAAACTGGAGCTCTTTTCACATCCTATGAGTTCCTCTGCCTCATTAATCTCACCTCTGAAATCAAAGGGCTCATACAAGGTGAGCCCTTAAAAGACGGCTGCAACAATTTTTCTATCCCTAATTGTATGCTTCCTCTGCAGCTTATTTATAAATCCTCATTCTGATGTAGTACCCCTGGGTTCTCAAGGGCTGTATCAATTCAATTCAATTCAATGAACATTTATTAAGTGTTTCCTAAATGGCAGGTTCTGTGCTAGGTGCTAGGCATACAAATAAGAAAAAGAAACAGATCCCAACAGCAAGTTAAAATGTGTCAGTTCTATAGAGATGAAGTATTTGAGTGAGAAGGATAAAGCAAAAGCCAATGAGGTAAAAGTGGAGTTGAGATTATGATGCTAAAAATACAATTACAAATTAAGATACAGCCCAAGGGATTGAATTCTGTGGAAGTGTTATCAGAAGCAAGAACAAATGTTAATATCTGAGATTCCTAATCATGAAGTGAATAAAATGAAATGGGATAAAACCAAAACCTTAATCATAACCAATTATTGATGGTAGAGGAGTCAGAGATTCTGGAACATAAATTTTGTTTTGCACTGAATGAAAATAAGAAACTGTAACACTAAGGCAACTCACAACTCTGTACTACAGGATCCTAGTGTTTTTTCTCCTTTTCATGGTTAACTAATGTAATTCTACTGTGTTTCCTGGGTCACTTTGTCTCTGACAATGACTTGTCACTTTGTAATACAGTCAAGTTTAATTAAAGAACTTCACACTTTCTAAAGAAACAAAGAAGTGTAAAGATTTTTTTACACTTACTTTATTAGCTGTGAATGCAATGATTCAAAATCTGAAAGGAGCAAAACATTAACACCTTATTGTTTCAGTTAAGGAACTCAGTTGAAGGTTCCCTGATTGATATTCTCCTAACTGTGATGTTTATAATTATTCCTGTTTTCATTTTTATGCTACTATATATTTTTCATTTTATCATCTAGGAATAGAATTTTATCAATTGAAAACCAAGCCCATATAATTTCTAACATATTTCTGATTTTCTTTTGTTGAATCATCACCATTATTTTACCAATACATATGAATTATTATTATGATGAAAATAAAATGGTTTATTATACAATATGAGTCAAGCTATCTTTTGCCTCATTTTGTTTATTCGCTGAGGAACACTTGCCTTTACAGAGTCCTTGTAAAATGACTGTCATTAATTTTTTTACACTTGACAGACCAATGGTAATTTAGAGTACCTCTCTGATTTTTTTTCTTCCTAGTAATTGATAAAATTGAAATTTCAAGAGGAAGATACAGGCTAAGTGAATCCTAGAGAGGAAAGACTTTGAAAATTACGTCTTGGAAAAGCTGTAGAAACCTTAATAAAATAAGTGACAGATCAGAGAAACTATGCCAGTAAATGGAATCTAACTCAGTCTGAAATGTGCACTGCTGTCTGGCAAGTATAGATATTAACTATCTCCTGAAAGTTAGAATAATCTTAGCTAATCTGAGAAGAAACAAGAAAATAGTACTTTCTCTAAGCTTAAACTCTCTTCATGGGGCTTTGTTAATGCATAAGAAAATCACCATAGCTTTTTATCTCATTTTATTCCAATGATTATTGTATATATATATATGCTTCATAAGTCAGTGAAGTGTGGTAGTGAAGATGGCTGATTCTCCTAGTGTCTAGCAATTTCTTGATTTAAAAAAAAACAGTATTAAAGACTGTGTAAGTAGATCTTACCAAAATGTCAGATATTTAAAAATACATATCCTGAACGATAATAAATTAGACTTATAAATATGAGGAATTTGAAAAAAAGTTAAATGTGTCACTCATTTTGCTATCTTCTTGCTTTCTTTGGTAATTCCAAAAAGCATGCTTATGTTTTGACATTGGTTAGTTGGGATTTGTGTGCTGAAATTTTATCTTATAATGGTTCCCCATTATATAATAATATATAAATAAACAGTGGAAGGGAACAAGAAATAAAAGTCAAATATATATATATAGGA
This sequence comes from Myrmecobius fasciatus, assembly GCA_023553655.1. NCBI lineage: Eukaryota > Metazoa > Chordata > Mammalia > Dasyuromorphia > Myrmecobiidae > Myrmecobius > Myrmecobius fasciatus. The sequence goes on along the minus strand of JAJPUD010009285.1, from coordinate 69,671 downwards.
ACATAGAAGGCACTTCCAAAACTGCCTCCCAAATTAAGGCCACATCCAAAGACTGTTAAATTAGGAGAAGCCAGGTTCAACCCAAAATAACAGCCCCTTTGTATCAGTTATGGCTTCTTGTCTTATAACTAAGAAATAAGCTCCAGACATGCTGTAAAATCAGAAAATTCTTATTCTAATAAGGTAAACCCAAACTAGAAGTGAAAACTTTAAGATATTGATATGTTAATGAGCCAACCCTAAGGTAACCTGGGTAAGAGTTAGACCATCTTCTGCTAAAAGAACTCTATAAAAATAGGATCCCCAAAAACTGCCTTCAAGTATTCCCTTACTTACCACAGAACTATGCAAACCAAGTGTTTCCTGTTCCAGTCCTTGTTCTTAGCAGATCCCCAGAGACATTGTACGCCATGCCACCACATGATGGTGAGCATTGAGACTGTACAATTCCTTTTCTTTTCATTGCATTTTTTTTGGAGGGGTCTAAGTGGTTTTATTTCTCAGCAGTCTGTGATGGTGTATAAAAATGCCAGCATAGCAAGGAAATAAAAAGGATTAAGAAACATAATTTATGTCTGACAGCATTTTACCAAATTGTCTCCATGATAGCTTCTAAGTAACTGTTCTCTCTGGGTCTATAGTAGGGTCTCTCATCCTCAGGGCTCCCTACTGCCACTTAACAAATCCTTTCAGATCTTCCAAAAAATCTACGTATCTCTGGTGTTCTAAGACCGTGTTGAGCTTGATCAGTACATCTGCAAATGTACTGCCACTCCTTGGTCAGTCAGGAAGTCCACGTAGTGGTCATACTGCTCCCAGTCGTGGGAATTTCTTATCGACCTGTAGTTTTGTTTCCTTCCAGTGGTATTTGCTGGTGGGCTGAAAGCTAACTTCCAGATTGGGAAAAATGTCACGCTTCTTCCTATCCAACCTTATCCTTTAGATAGTGACATTCCAAACATATTGGCCTTCTTGGTATCATCTTTCATGACCTTCACCACCAAGTTCAAGGTGGGACTAAGTTTGGGCTCTTGCCTTTCTGTCAGTATTTTGGTGGCTTTTCATGAAAGGTGAGGGGGACATTGTTTTTAATATTTCATGTGATCATGAATCTCCTGCCAGCTAATCTTCAGAGTAACTTGGTTTCTGTCCCATGTACAGGTAGATCCCAATCCAGGGGCATTTTAGGGAGGATATTGTGTTTTCTGGATTTTCTTCTCTTTAATTTCATCTGTCCAGAATTCAACCTCATCTTTCTAGGTGTGGAGCTTCTGCGCGTGTACTAGCATAGGCCGGGCACACTCCAAGGCAGCTACAAGAGATGAGTTGAGTGGGCTTCAGTCTGCCATTGTCTCCTCCTTCCCGGAGGCCTCTGCAGCCACTGAGCGCTCAGTGCAGGAGGCTCAGCAGCAGCACAGGCAGCAAATATTGGGAGAGGTGGAAGGAAATGGGAGTGACAAGGAAGAGTGGAAGTGACTATGCACTCCCAGCTGGATAACCTGAGTCTTATTGAAAGATGCCAAAGAATGGGTGTTAGGGACATGGAAGAAGTAAGTGGGATAACCAGGGAAGCACTAACCAGGGACAGAATTGCAAAGCTCAGGTGGACAATAAGTAAGCAGGAGCACCTCAAGAAAAGGAACAGTGAGATCAACCTCAAATAGTACAAGACACCTATAATGAAAGACTGACCTCTCTGATTCCCCACCGCTCATCCTCTCCCTGACCCTACTTTACCTCACAATTAAGTTGTAATAGAACAATTTGAGTGTAGGACAGGTCTGAAGCCTCTGATGCTGCAGTGGATAAAACACTGAGTCTGGAGTCAGATAGATTTATGTTTAAATCCTGTTGAGTGACCCTGGGCATATCATTTAAGTTCTATTTGACTCAGTTTTTAACTCTAAAATGAGGATAATATTAATGTCAACTTCTCAGGATTCTGGGGATCAAATGAGATATTTATTAAAGCACTTAACAAAGTACATGGCACATTGTAAGCACTATATAAATATTTTCCTTCTTCCCCTTTTGTCCCTTTTGAATTCTATAATTTCTAAACTTTTAAAGTAAGTTGTTTGTTTTTTTCTTTTTTTTTAATAAAGCCATACATTGCCATTCCTCATCACTCAACCCATCAGTAAGTATATGTGGTTACTACTTATTGACTGTGTCTTCAGACAAAGGCATAATCTGGAGTACAGAGATGAACTTTCCTTATGGATTATGTTGTTACAATAAATACCCAAGGAATGAGTATTATGTTTTTCCATGCCTATGCCCCCAAAGACTTTATAAATTTACTCATCTTCAGTAATACAAAATACATGGAATCTTTCACAGACAATTAAAGTGACAGAAAAATATGTAATGAACACTGCTATGCCAACTTTTTTTCAGTGCTATGTGAATATAAAGTTTGTTACCTTTCAAGTCATGGATTTTGGGTACCAACCAGACTGACAAATAAAAAATGGCATGGCTGGGTCATTTCACCCACTGGAGCTCTGTCTTAGAGATAATTTCACCTTCAGGTTTCTTTCTCCCTGATTTTATGTTCTTAAACACCTAATTCTGAGGTAGGTCTCTAGTGCCACTTTATTAGAATTTCTTTTAAGATACATGGAGATCTTAGTATAATAACTGTCAAAACCCTAGCAATGTCGAGTGTTTCTCTAATTCATAGATCTCAGTGAACTTGAAAAATAGTAGCTTATTAATCCTCCCAACAACCCCTGGAGATAGAGCAGAAAAAGAGCCAGAGAAAGGATCAGTTTTGAATCATGTCTCTGTTAGCAGTGTACCCTTGGAGCTGACTGTGAAATCTATGTGGACACACTGTACCCTGTGATTAACCTCACAGTGAAAATGCATTGATCAAAGGAGCTCTGTCAGTATCTGATTAAGAGCCATGTAAGAGCACTGAAAACATTTCCTTCTGGTTAACAACTCTGATTACTGGGGTTCCTGGAGTGAGCCTTTCTGTAAGCAGTCAGGCTCTTCCCTGGGCTCCGACTGAAGTGATAGGGTTTCTAAACAGCAGAGCTTCCTGTTGTTGAAGGTTTCTATTCATTCACAGCTTGTAAATCAGTAGCTTGTAAATCAGTGGATTGAGCAATGACTGTTTTAAAATGGTCTAGTCCCTCTCCACATTTCCTCTGAGTCTCTTTCCCCACCCCCTGGTATACATAACAGGACTATGGAAAATGTGGTCAAACTTTTAACACATTGAATTGTCAGAGTTTAGACATATAGGTCTACTTTATACCAGGCCCTGTGGATTTTGTTTTTGTCTTTGTGAGGAGTAAGATAAAGGGGATGGATGTTATGGAGATAAAATCAAAGGAAACATTTAATTTTGTTTAGAAGAAAAATGTGATTCTGAAAAAATATAAATGTGATTTTATTCAAAAAATGGGCTAGGCAATGGTGATATAAAGAATACTTGATTAGATATAGAAAGATCAAGGCAGAATCGGAATCAAATGGTGCATTATTTATCAGCATGTGCCAGATGTTGGCAATTTCTGACTAAAAATCAATTCCAAGAATTATATCTTATTTCCCCCAGTACTTTGTGTAACAGAGTGCTTATTGAGACAGGATGAACATTTATAAAAAGTTAACTACAAGAAAACTTGTAGAATAATTATGTTGTGTTAGGCATCAGGAAGTCAACAGTTTCTAGTATGACAGAGCTCCAAATTAAACTGTTCATTTCTTGTATAACATTTCTGATGATGATAGCAAATCTCATATGCTTGAGTTGAAACTATTATGTATGGATCTTAACTTAATTATTAACTTGTCTGTTTTTAATGGACAAATTTCTGTGAGGGATAATGCCAAGAGTATATCGCTATATGTAAGGTTCACATGAAGCTTTGTTGAGGAGGTTACAGATGGAAAAATAGACAGATATTTCCTTCTGAATTATGTTCAACAATTCACTTTATTTTTTAACATTTGGATAATCCTCTTAAAGTGAAATAATGGAAGCTAAAATGTAGATAAGATATTTTACTAAATAGACACAATTCTGAATAATATAGATGTTACAAAGTCAACATGGCACATGCTATTAATTAAAGCAGAGAGTTGTTTGTTAAATGACATTTCTGAAGATTAGCTAACTAGATATTATCAAGCTTGATTTTTAAAATATTGCATTCATTACATGCCTAATATATAACCTGCTAGTAACTTTCTTTTTGTCAACTTGAGGAAGTCATTTCATTTCTTACTCATTAAATTTATGCTGCTTTAATATGAAAGTGTTGGACTATATATCTCTAATATCTTTCATCTTGAAGATCCCTGATTCTATGAAAATTCCTTTCTAGGTAGTCAAGTCAGAAGCATTTTAATACAATAGTGCCTATAAAGGATGAAAAAACTGATTATAGTGAGTTTAAATATGTAGTATTTCTTCTGCCTTACTATCCCAGCTTGCACTTAAACTCTTGAGATATTGAGAGGTGGTTGTCTTCTGTGGCAACCATATCCAGCATTGTATTTCATGAGCCCTCACTGGAATATTTCTTGATAAGTATACAAAATTATATTTAAGTATATAAAATTGGAGCTTAACAAAAATGTCAAAGATGAAATATTAAGAATAGTAGCTAAAAACATTTCCCCCAAATAAAGCTAAGATGACCTGCCATCTCCCACAAATATACCAGAAAAATATTCATGGTAAGAGTGTGCATAAAATTAGAATTAGATGATAATGTAGTCAATGTATAAAGTGCATATTTGTCCAAGACAATTGGCAACTCTGGTAATTCACAACTCCAGTATTTTCTCTCTCATTTAGTTCCATTCATGGTCCATATTTAGATTGCTAGGGCTAGTTCATTCTGGAGGTCCCTGTCTCTACTGCCAGAGGTCTCAGTCTTAGAGGCAGCTTTAGATATAAAATCATGGCTACCTATATTTATGGTTATCTGTTCCCTGCCAAAACTTATGTTTGACAATTGTCAGCTTGCGCTAAGGCTTAAGTAAACAATATTTTCAGTACTGTATACCCTTGTGTTCTACATTTTATACATGGACTATGATTCTGAAAAGATGTTTGTTAATTTATCTTTCTGGAGATTAAATCATGTTCAATTTAATAATTAGTAATTTTAAAATGCAAGAATACCAGAATCTCCTTGTAGCAATTTACTCTTCCCATTTGATATTAAACATGAATCCTAATGTATACTTGCTGAAACCCATCAAAGGGCAGGTACTTGAATGCAAGTGAAAAGCCCCCACTAGTCTCCACATCCTTTTTCCCAAACCCTGTTTTCTATAGTACTTGAAACTACTCCTTTGACTAACCTTTTCATTCAATGTGGTGGGTGTCCAGAAGCCTTCTTATTAAATAAAATACAAATGTGCTGTATGAGAGCAACACATTTATTAATCCATTAACTTCCATTAATGCCTCAGCATAAATTAGTTTGAAAGAGAACAGATACTCAAGACAATGGGATACAGAGTAGGTACATTATGACTAATAAGGAAGTTTATAAAGGTATAAAGCAGTATTTATTTTCAGGGAAGAAAAGAAGTGAGGTAGAGCCAGAAGTAATGGACTTTTGTCAATGAGAGAAAAATATAAGGTGAATTCTTATATATATATATATATATATATACATATATATATATATATACACATATATATATATTAAAGCTTTTTATTTGCATAATGTATGTATGAGTAGTTCCTCAGCATTGATCTTTACAAAGCTTTCTGTTACAAATTTTATCCCCAGTTCCCACCCCTCCCCTAGATGGCAGGAACTCCATTACATGTTAATAATGATAAAATACTTGACAAGTTGTTGTGCAAGAAAAATCCTATATACAAGAAAAATAAATTAGAGAAAGGAAACACACTGCAAGCAAACATCAATAAAGAGCATGAAAATGTTATGTTGTGGTCCACATTTCACATCCCTCTCTCTGGATGTATATGGCTTTCTTCACTGGACAATTGTAACTATATAATATTTTTGTTGCCTTGTATAATGATCTGGTTCTGTTCGTTTCACTCAGCATCAGTTCATGCAAGTCTCTCCAGGCCTCTCTGAAATCATCTTGCTGGTCGTTTCTTACAGAGCAATAATATTCCATAACATTCATATACCATTATTTATTCAGCCACTCTCCAATGGATGGGCATCCTTTCAATTTCTAGTTTCTAGCCACTACAAAAAGAGTTGCCACAAACATTCTTGGACATGTGGGTCCCTTTCCCTCCTCTAAGATCTCTTTGGGATATAGGCCCAATAGAAACAGTGCTGGGTCAAAGGGTATGCACAGTTTGATAACTTTTTGAGCATAGCTCCAAATTGCTCTCCAGAATGGTTGGATCCGTTCACAGCCCCACCAGCTATGTATTAGAGTCCCAGCTTTCCCACATCCCCTCCAGCATTTGTTGTTATCTTTTCCTGTCCTTTTAGCCAATCTGACAGGTGTGTAGTGGTACTCCAGAGTTGTCTTAATTTGCATTTCTCTGATCAATAGTGATTTGGAGCAGCTTTTCATATGACTAGAGATGGTCTTAATTTCATCATCTGAAAATTGTCTGTTCATATCCCTTGAACACTTATCTATTGAAGAGTGGCTTGAATTCTTATATATATGAGACAATTCTCGATATATTTTAGAAATGAGGCCTCTATCAGAACCATTAAATGTGAAGATAATTTCCCAATTTGATGCTTCCCTCCTAATCTTGTCTGCATTAGTTTTGTTTGTACAGAAACTTTTTAACTTGATATAATCAAAATTATCCATCTGGTGTTCAATTAAGAGTTCCAGAACTTCTTTGGACATAAATTTATTCCATCTCCACAGGTCTGAAAGATAAACTATACTACGTTCCTCTAATTTGCTTACAATATCATTCTTTATATCTAGATCATGAACCCATTTAGATCTTATCTTGGTATGTGGTGTTAGGTATGGGTCAAGCCCAAATTTCTTCCACACTGGTTTCCAATTATCCCAGCAGTTTTTGCCGAATAGTGAGTACTTATCCCAGAAGCTGGGGTCTTTGGGTTTATCAAACACTAAATTGCGAACTCTATTACCTAGATTGTTCTGATATCCTATCCTATTCCATTTATCGACTGTTCTATTTCTCAGCCAGTACCAAATGGTTTTGAAGACCGCTGCTTTATAATACAGTTTTAGATCTGTTAGAGCAAGGTCACCTTCATCTGTCTTTTTTTCATTAATTCCCTTGAAATTCTTGACCTTTTGTTCTTCCAAATGTATTTTATTACTATTTTTCTAGATCTGTAAAATAATTTTTTGGGAGTTTCATTGGTATGGCACTAAATAAGTAGATTGGCTTGGATAGCATTGTCATTTTTATTATATTCACTTGGCCTACCCATGAGCACTTGGTGTTTTTCCAGCTGACTAGGTCTGATTTTATTTGTGTGGAAAGTGTTTTGTAGTTTAGTTTGTATAGATTCTGACTTTTCCTTGGCAGATAGATTCCCAAATATGTTATATTATCATCCGTTATTTATGTATTTATTTTTGTTTGCTTTTTGCTGAGGCAATTGAGGTTAAGTGACTTGCCCAGGGTCACACAGCTAGGGAATGTTAAGTGTCTGAGAACAGATTTGAAATCAGGTCTTCCAGACTTCAGGGCTGGTGTTCTATCCACTGTGCCACCTAGCTGCCACTATCATCCATTATTTGGAATGGAATTTCTTTTTGTATGTCTTGCTGCTGAACGTTGTTGGTAATATATAAAAATGCTGATGATTTATGTGCGTTTATTTTGAATCCTGCAACTTTGCTAAAGTTGTGAATTGTTTCTAGTAGTCTTTTAGTTGAGTCTCTAGGGTTCTCTAAATGTAGCACCATTTCATCTGCAAAGAATGAAAATTTGGTTTCTTCATTACCTACTCTAATTCCTTTTATCTCTTTTTCTTCTCTTATTGCCAAAGCTAACATTTCTAATACAATATTAAATAATAATGGTGACAGTGGGCAGCCTTGTTTCACTCCTGATCTTATTGGGAATGGTTCTAGTTTGTCTCCATTACATATGATGCTTGCTGATGGTTTTAAGTAGCTGCTACTGATCATTTTAAGGAAAAGCCCATTTATTCCTATACTCTCTCGTGTTTTTAATAGGAATGGGTGTTGGATTTTATCAAAGGCTTTTTCTGCATCTATTGAGATAATCATATGTTTTTTATTAATTTGGTTATTAATATAATTGATTATGCTGATAGTTTTCCGAACATTGATCCAGGCCTGCATTTCTGTTATAAATCCTACTTGGTCATAGTGTACTATCCTGGGGATGACTTTCTGTAATCTCATTGTTAATATCTTATTTAAGATTTTTGCATCAATATTCATTAGGGAAATTGGTCTATAGTTTTCTTTCTCTGTTTTCATGCTACCTGGTTTAGCTATCAGCACCATATTGGCATCATAGAAGGAATTTGGTAGTATACCTTCTGTCTCTATTTTCTCAAATAGTTTATATAGTGTTAGAATTAATTGTTCTTTGAATGTTTGGTAGAATTCCCATATAAATCCATCTGGCCCTGGAGATTTTTTCTGAGGGAGTTTATTAATAGCTTGCTCTATTTCTTTTTCTAATATGGGGCTTTTTAAATAATTTATATTCTCTTCTGTTAACCTGGGCAATTTATATTTTTGTAGATATTACTCCATTTCATTGAGATTATCAAACTTACTGGCATAAAGTTGGGCAAAATAACTCCAAATTATTACTCTAATTTCCTCTTCATTAGAGGAAAATTCTCCCTTATCATTCTTGAGACTAACAATTTGATTTTCCTCTTTCCTTTTTCTTATCAAATTAACTAAAGGCTTATCTATTTTGTTGTTTTTTTTTTCATAAAACCAACTCCTACTTTTATTTATTAATTCAATAGTTTTCTTGTTTTCAATTTTATTACTTTCCCCTTTTATTTTCAGAATTTCCAATTTGGTATTTAATTGAGGGTTTTTAATTTGTTCTTTTTCTAGTTTTTTTTTTAATAATAAGTCCATTTTTTTGACCTTTTCTTTCTCTATTTTATGCAAGTAAGCATCTAGAGATATAAAATTGCCCTTTATAACCGCTTTGATCCTGTATCCCACAAATGTTGGTATGTTGTCTTGTTATTGTCATTCTCCTGGATGAAATTACTGATTATGTCTATGATTTGCTCTTTCACCCATTCATTCTTCAGGATTAGATTATTTAATTTCCAATTAACTCTTGGTCTATTTTCTCCTGGCCTTATATTGCATGAGATTTTTATTGCATCATGATCTGAAAAAGATGCATTTACTATTTCTGCCTTTCTGCATTTGATTTTCAGGGTTTTATGCTCTAATATGTGGTCAATTTTTGTATAAGTTCCATGGACCACTGAGAAAAAAGTAAACTCCCTACTGTCTCCATTCAACTTTCTCCATAGATCTATCATACCTAACTTTTCTAACAATTGGTTTACTTCCCTAGTTTTTTTTATTATTTATTTTGTGGTTTCATTTATCTAATTCTGAGAGAGCAAAATTGAGATCCCCCACTAGTATAGTTTTGTTGTCTATTTCTTCTTGCATCTCTCTTAATATCTCCCCTAGGAATTTGGATTCTATTGCACTTGGTGCATATATATTTAGTATTGATATTGCTACATTATCTATGGTACCCTTTAATAAAATATAGTTTCCTTCCTTATCTCTTTTGAATAGATCTATCTTGGCTTTTACTTGATCTGAGATAAGGATTGCTACCCTTGCTTTTTTTTTTTTTTTACCTGAAGCATAATAGGTTATTCTCCAGCCTTTTACCTTCATCCTATATGTGTCACTATGTTTTAGATGTGTTTCTTGTAGACAACATATTGTGGGATTGTGGTTTTTTATCCAATCTGATATCCGCTCCCGCTTTATGAGAGAGTTCATCCCATTCACATTCACAATTAGAATAACTAATTCTTTATTTACTGCCATCTTATTTACTTAAGTTATATTTTTCCCTTTCCTTTCCCCTTTCTCCCTTCCCCTCTCCTCAGTATTTTGCTTTTGATGACCCACTCCCCCAAACAATCTTCCACCCTTTAGATCCCCTCCCTGTTTTTTTTTTACTCCTTTCCCCTGATTCTTCTATTTTCCCTTCTATTAGCTTATCCCTTTCTTTTCCTCCTTTCCCTCTCACTTCCCTCTAGCACTGGACACGTTTCTCTGTGAAATCAATTGTCTGATATACATTTTTAGAGCCCAATCTGATGAGAGTATGATTTACACAATGCTCATCTCCCTCCCTTCTTTCTCTCAATTATAGGTTTTCTTTCCCTCTTCATGAGATTTTACTTTATTTTTACCTCCTTTTTTTTAAAATCTTATTTTACCACTTTTTTCCTATTTTCCCCAGTATGATAACATTTCCCCCCTCTAGTTTTCTTTTTTTATCAAAGTAATTTTATCAAAGTAATATTATCAAAGTAATATCTAATTATACCCCCAATCTTTAAGTATCCCCCTAGTAGAAATAAAGTTCTCAAGAGTCCTTTCCTTTTTACCTTTTTTTTATGCTTCTCCTGAGTTCTTTGTTTGGAGGTCGAATTTTTTGTTCAGATCTGGTCTTTTCATTTGAAATAGGTGAAATTCTCCTGTATCATTGAATGAACATCTTCTTCCCTGGAGGATAATGCTCATTGTAGCTGGATAGGTTATTCTTGGCTGTAATCCAAGTTCCTATGCCTTTCAGAATATCTGGTTCCAGGCCCTTCGATCCCTTGACGTGGAGGCTGACAGATTGTGTGTGATTCTAATTATTGATCCTCGGTATGTGAATTGTTTCTTTCTAGCTGCTAGCCGAATCTTTTCCTTGGTGCTATAATCCTTAAATTTAGCCACGATATTCCTTGGGGTCTTAATTTTGGGGTCTCTTTCAGAAGGTGATTGGTGAATTCTTTCAATGGTGATTTTGCCCTTTGATTCTACAATCTCAGGGCAGTTTTCTTTCAGGATTTCCTGGAAGATAGTGTTTAGTTTCTTTTTTTATCATGGCTTTCAGGAAGTCCACTAATCCTTAGATTGTCTCCCCTACATCTATTTTCCAAGTCAGTTGTTTTTCCTAGGAGATATTTCATATTTTCTTCTATTTTTTCATTTTTTTTTTGTTTTTGTTTGACTGATTGTTGAAGTCTTATTGAGTCATTCACTTGTGTTTGTTCAATTCTTATTTTTAAAGTGTTATTGTCTTCATTTACCTTTTTTAGCTCCTTTTGTAACTGGCCAATTTGTTCATTGCACTCTTTTTTCACTTCACTAATTTTATGTTTCAGTGCATTATTGTCTATTTCCAATTCACCAATTTTGTTTTTCAATTGGTGTCTTTTTCACATCTCTTTTGCAGGGTATTATATACTTCTTGCACTGAACTCAGTTTATTTTCCCATTGATCCTCCAGCTCTCTTTTGAGATTCTTTATGCAATCTTCCAGTAAGGCTTTTTGAAAAGGGGACCAGGTTATATGTCCCTTGATGACTTCCTCTGGATTTACTTTATTTACAGGTACCTCAAGATCTGAAGTCTGCCTTTCTTTCTCTCCATAAAAGCTGTCTATGGTAAGAGGTCTCTTCTGCTTCTTACTCATTTTTATCTATTTATTTATTTTTTAAAAGCTTGGGGTCTGTGCAAAGCAGAGAAGTAGGGGCTAGCTGTGGTAGTTTGCCCGGGGGCAAATCTGGTAATCAACTTCCGGTGCCAGCTGGTTGGGGTAGGACCCTGTGTTTTCAATGGGTTACAAACTGCCTTTTATAAAAGGCAGATCTGCCAGAGCACCTGACTGAAATCAGGGCAGAGTGTCCTGAGTGCATCAGAAACTCTCACCAGCTGTTTTGAGTTTCTCCTATGCTGAGCCCCGCCCAGTTTCCTATCTCTCCCGGATACAGGGCAAACTGCTCAGTCCCACTGCTCTCCCCCTCTGCCCCACTGAAACAGACCTTTATGAAGTTCTTCAAAGGTAACTTCACCAATCAGAATTTCTTAGAACAAATATTTCTGGGTTCGTTGACTTAAAGATCAGTTCATAGGCTTATTTTACTGTTGACTTTGAGAAGGTCAGAGGAGGACCCAGAGAGTTGTTCACTCTGCCATCTTGGCTCTGCCCTTCCTCCAAGGTGAATTCTTTTTTTTTTAATTTGTTTCATTTCATTTTATTTTATTTTATTTTATGTTATTTTATATGCAGGTATACTCTTTTTTTTTGTATAACATATGTATGGGTAGTTCCCCAGCATTGTTCTTTACAAAGCTTTCCATTACAAATTTTACCCCCAGTCCCCTCCCCTCCCCTAAATGGCAGGAAGTCCACAACATGTTAATAATGTTGAAAAACTTGACAAGTTATGCAAGAAAAATCCTATCTACAAGAAAAAAGAGAAAATCAGAGAGAGGCAAAACAATGCAAGCAAACATCAATAGAGAGCATGAAAATGTTATGTTATGGTCCATATTTCATATTCCTCTCTCTGGGTGTGTATGGTTTTCTTCAGTGAACAATTGGAACTGGTTTGAGACAATTCTTTGTTGCAGAGAGCCATGTCCATCAGAATTGATCATCATGTAATACTGTTGTTGTTGTGTATGATGATCTTCGGGTTCTACTCATTTCACTGAGCATCAGTTCATGCAAGTCTCTCCAGGCCTCTCTGAAATCGTGCTGCTGGTCATTTCTTACAGAACAATAATATCCCATAACATTCATATACCATAATTTATTCAGCCACTCTCCAATTGATGGGCATCCCTTCAGGTTCCAATTTCTAGCTACCACAAAAAGGGCTGCCACAAACATTTTTCCACATATGGGTCCCTTTCCCTCTTCTAAGATCTCTTTGGGATATAGGCCCAGTAGAAACACTGCTGGGTCAAAAAGGATGCACAGTTTGATAGCTTTTTGAGCATAGCTCCAAATTGCTCTCCAGTATGGTTGGATCCGTTCACAGTTCCACCAACAATGTATTAGTGTCCCAGTTTTCCCACATCACCTCCAACATTCATCATTATATTTCCTGTCACTTTAGCCAATCTGACAGGTGTGTAGTGGTACCTCAGAGTTGTCTTAATTTGCATTTCTCTGATCAATAGTGATTTGGAGCAACTTTTCATACGACTAGAGATGGTTTTAATTTCATCATCTGAAAATTGTCTGTTCATATCCCTTGAACACTTATCTATTGAAGAGTGGCTTGAATTCTTATAAATATGAGACAATTCTCTATATATTTTAGAAATGAGGCCTTTATCAGAGCCATTAAATGTAAAGATGATTTCCCAATTTGATGCTTCCCTCCTAATCTTCTCTGCATTTGTTTTATTTGTACAGAAAATTTTAACTTGATATAATCAAAATTATCTATCTGGTGTTCAATTAGGACTTCCAGATCTTCTATGGACATACATTTATTCCATCTCCACAGGTCTGAGAGGTAAACTATATTATGTTCCTCTAAATTGTTTACATAATCACGCTTTATATCTAGATCATGAACCCATTTAGATCTTATCTTGGTATGTGATGTTAGGTATGGGTCAAGCCCTAATTTCTTCCACTCTAGTTTCCCATTATCCCAGCAGTTTTTGCCAAATAGTGAGTACTTATCCCAAAAGCTGGGGTCTTTGGGTTTATCAAAAACTAAATTGTTAAGGTTATTGCCTAGATTGTCCTGATAACCTATCCTGTACCACTGATCGACTGCTGTATTTCTTAGCCAGTACCAAATGGTTTTGATGACCGCTGCTTTATAATATAGTTTTAGATCTCATATAGCAAGGTCACCTTCATCTGCCTTTTTTATTCATTAATCCCCTTGAAATCTTCGACCTTTTGTTCTTCCAAATGAACTTTACTACTATTTTTTCTAAATCTGTAAAATAATTTCTTGGGAATTTGATTGGTATGGCATTAAATAAGTAGATTAGTTTGGGTAGTATTGTCATTTTTATTATGTTCTCTCTGCCTACCCATGAGCACTTAATGTTTTTCCAATTGATTAGGTCTGATTTTATTTGTGTGGAATGTGTTTTGTAGTTTAGTTCGTATACTTTCTGACTTGTCCTTGGCAGATAGATTCCCAAATATTTTATCCTATCAATGTTATTTGAAATGGAATTTCTTTTTATATCTCTTGCTGCTTAACTTTGTTGGTAATATATAAATATGCTGATGATTTATGTGGATTAACTTTGAATCCTGCAACTATGCTAAAGTTGTGAATTGTTTCTAGGAGTTTTTTAGTTGAGTCTCTAGGGTTCTCTAAGTATACCATCATGTCATCTGCAAAGAGTGATAATTTGGTTTCTTTATTACCTACTGTGATTCCTTTTATCTCTTTTTCTTCTCTTATTGCTAAAGCTAACATTTCTTTTTTTTAATAAAGCTTTTTATTTGCAAAACATATGAGTGACCTTTCAACAATGACCTTTGCAAAAAAACTTTTTTTTCCCCAAGCTTTTCCTTTCCCTC
>JAJPUD010009285.1:23364-39297 GCA_023553655.1 Myrmecobius fasciatus | reverse complement strand
TGATACTGCTTCATTGTCTATGGAACCCTTTAGTAAAATGTAGTTTCCTTCCTTATCTCTTTTAATTAGATCTATTTTTGTTTTTACTTGATCCGAGATAAGGATTGCTACCCCTGCCTTTCTTTGTTCACCTGAAGCATAGAATATTCTGCTCCAGCCCTTTACCTTCACTCTGTATGTATCTCTATTTTTTAGATGTGTTTCTTGTAAACAACATATTGTAGGATTCTGGCTTTTAATCTAGTCTGCTACCCGCTTCTGTTTTATGGGAGAGTTCATCCCATTCACATTCACAGTTAAAATAACTATATCTGTATTCCCTGCCATCTTATTTACCCAGAGTTATGGTTTTCTCTTCCCTTTCCCTTCTCTCCCTTCCCCCCTCCCCAGTACTTTACTCTTGATGACCACCTCCCACCAATAATCCTCCTCCCTTTAGAGTCCCTCCCTCCCCTTTATACCTTTCCCCTAATCCTTCTATTAGTTTATCCCTTTCCTTTTCTCCCCTCCCTCCTACCTTCCCACAAGGAGGGTCAGGCCTTTCTTTGAAGCCAAATGTGTCTGATATACTCTCTTAGAGTCCAATCTAATGAGAGTAAGGTTTACACAATACTCATCGCCCTCCCTTCTTTCCCTCATTTATATTAGATCTTCTATGTCTCTTTATGAGATTTTGCCTTATTTTACCTCCTTTATTTTTACTTTATTTTGCCTCCTTTCCCCCCTCCCCCCTTTTTCTTTTTCAGTAAGGTATCCCTTCCACCTCTAATTTCTTTTCCATTATTATCAAAGAAAAATCAAATTATACTGCCATTTTTAAAGGATACCTATAGTAGAAATATAGTTCTCAAGAGTCTTCCTTTTTACCTTTTTATGCTTCTCTTGAGTTCTCTAGTTGGAGGTCAAATTTTTTGTTCAGATCAGGTCTTTTCATTAAAAATAGGTGAAATTCTCCTGTGTCATTGAATGACCATCTTCTTCCCTGGAAGATGATGCTCATTCTAGCTGGATAACTTATTCTTGGCTGTAATCCAAGTTCTTTTGTCTTTCGGAATATCTGGTTCCAGGCCCTACGATCCTTTAAAGTAGAAGCTGACAGATCCTGTGTAATTCTAATGACAGTTCCTCGGTATTTGAACTGTTTCTTTCTAGCTGCTTGCAATATCATTTCCTTGGTGCGATAGTCCTGAAATTTGGCCACGATATTCCTTGGGGTTTTAATTTTGGGGTCTCTTTCTGGAGGTGATCGGTGAATTCTTTCAATGCCAATTTTGCCTTCTGATTCTAAAACATCAGGGCAATTCTCTTTCATGATTTCCTGGAAGATAGCATCCAGGTTCTTTTTTTCATCGTGGCTTTCAGGGAGTCCGATAATCCTTAAATTGTCTCTCCTGGATCTATTTTCCAAGTCTGTTGTTTTTCCTAGGAGATATTTCATATTTTCTTCTATTTTTTCATTTTTTTTGTTTAACTGATTCTTGAAGTCTTATTGAGTCATTTACTTCTATTTGTTCAATTTTAATTTTTAAAGTATTATTTCCTTCAGTTATCTTTTTTAGCTCCTTTTGTAGCTGGCCAATTGAGTTTCTTGATTCAATGCATTCTTTTTCCATTTTGCCAGATTTATTTTTCAGTGAATTGTTGTCTTTTTCCAATTCACCAATTTTGTTTTTCAGTGAATTGTTGTCTTTTTCCAATTCACCAATTTTGTTTTTCAGTTCACCATTTTTATTTTCCAGTGAGTTGGTGATTTTTTCCAATTCACCAATTTTGTTTTTCAATGAACTGTTTTCGTTTTCCAATTCACCAGTCCTATTTTCCAGTTTTTGATATTTCTGTTGCCCTGATCTCCATTTATTTCCCCATTCTTCTTCTAGCTCTCTTTGGAGATTCTTAATGCAATCATCCAGTAAGCCTTCTGAAAGGGAGACCAACTTAAGTCTGCCTTTGTGGCTTCATCTGGGATTGTTTTCATAATGTCAGGATCTGGGGACAGTTCTATTTTTTCTCCGTAAAAGCTTTCTATGGTGAGAGCTCTCTTCTGCTTCTTGCTCATGGTTTAAAGTTGGGATATTGGTCAAAAACAGAGAAAACTGCAACGATTTGTATTTGCCCTGGGGCAGTTTGTTACTAACAAGAAACACATCTGAAGAAGAGAGATACATACAAAGTTAGAAGACTGGAGCAGTATCTCTTCTGCTTCTGTTGAAGTAAAACAAAACAAATCAACAACAACAATAACAAAAAACAGGGGTAGCAGTCCTGATCTCAGATCAAAGAAACCTACACAAAAACTGACCATATATCAGGGCATTGAAAATTTCACAATCAAATGCAAAAAGGCAGGAATAATAAATGCATTATTTTCAGATCATGATGCAATATTTTTTAATAATAAAGGGCCATGGAAAAATAGATCAAAAATAAAATTAAAATGAAACTTTTTTTTCTTCTTAGCTTTATACTTACTTCCCTTTTAATCTTGTTTCTGTTTATTTTGTTTGTGCAATAACTTTTTAGTTTAATGTAATCAAAGTTGTAATTTGTTTTTCATAATGTTCTCTAGTTCTTTGGTCATAAATTCCTCTCTTCTCCAAAGATCTATAGGTAAATTATCCTTTGTTCTCATAATTTATTTATGGTATCATCCTTTATGTCCCAATTATGTATCTATTTTGATGTTATTTTGGTATGAGGGATGAGATGTAGGTCTAAGCAGATTTTTTGACATATTATTTTCCACTTTTCCCAGCAATCATTGTCAAATAGTAAGTTCTTATTCTAGAAGTTGGAGTTTGGGGGTTTATGAAATATTAGATTGCTATAGGCTTTGATTATTGTATCATGTATATCTAATCTATTCCACTGATTCCCCCACTTTATTTCTTAACCAGTACCAAATGGTTTTGATGATTTCTGCTTTATAATATAGTTTTAGGTTTGGTACTGCTAAACCACCATCCTTTGCATTTTTTTTCATTAATTCTGGAAGGATATGTTTTTGTCTTTATATTCATATAGATATATAAATATCTATGTGCATATCTATATATCTATTATGATATCTATATGATTATAAATATTCATATAGTTATAGGTATTTATATATCTATATCTACTTATATATCTATATCTACCTGTCTATATCTATATCTATATCTATCTATATAAGTGCTTTTTGACTTTGTTTTTGTCTTTGCTTTTCCTGGTTATCTGTTCCATTCAAAGTTGCCATGTCATATAGCAAACCAGTGTAATAGAGTAATTTTTTGTGGTTCCA
This sequence comes from Myrmecobius fasciatus, assembly GCA_023553655.1. Lineage (NCBI taxonomy): Eukaryota > Metazoa > Chordata > Mammalia > Dasyuromorphia > Myrmecobiidae > Myrmecobius > Myrmecobius fasciatus. The sequence continues at coordinate 36,017 of JAJPUD010009285.1, read as the reverse complement.
AGGACAAGCTCTGTCATGAAATATTGCCATATTTTCTGTCTCTTCTGACTAATTGTCATGATGTCATTTAACATCGACAAACTTAGTCGTTCTCAATTTTTAGCTCTATAATTTAAAACCATGCAGAAATAAATTTGTGGATGGCATAATTCCCTACCAAATAATTGAACAACTCCCTTATACTCTTCCCACACACACACATACCTGTTCATATACTTTTTCCAAAATATTACTTCATGTAGTTCTTTTTGCCCTAGAGTGTTATTGGGATAGAACAATTTCACTAATTCTAAGTTGCTCCAATTTGTTACTTAATTACTTGCATGTTTGCAAGAGATTAATTCTATCTAGAAAGTGAGCTTTTAATAGGAAGGTTCACTTTTTTTTCTATAGGCCAGATTCATTAAGAACATTTTGCTCCTGACAGAAAACATGCTTTTTGTCTGTCAGTGCTGTAATACAAGCTCACATAAGCTTTGCTGAAGGGATTTTGTTAGTTGACTTGAAACAGTGATCATCCCAGATTTAGATGCAGCTGTTACTATGGATGGTGGAAAATGTGGTTAGTTTTTATATTGCAAATTGGTTAACATGGAGGAAATGTTATTTAATGCCTTCCTCCATTGCAGACGTATAAGTTTTCCTCATTAGCCAAAATTTGGGTATTCACTAAAGCAAATGATGAGAAAATGAATACACCAATGTGATGAAACATGATCTTCAAGATTTCTGATCATTGTTCTGACATAGTTAAGTCTCAGTATTGTATGGCAGCTAGGTGGTGCAATAGATAAGGATACTGGGACTGGAGTTGGGGAGACTCATCGTCTCGAGCTCAAATCTGGTTGTAGACACTTACTCCCAGTGAGACCCTGGTTTGTTGTTGGTTTTTTTTTCCAGTTTCCTCATCTATAAAATGAGTTAGAGAAGGAAAAGACAAGGTACTCCAGCATCTTTGCCAAGAAAACTTGAAATGAAGTAATAAAAAAGTTAAACATGAAAAGAAGATCAGGTTCTTTTGTTTGCTCTACTATTTATTATCCTCAGAATTCTGGACAAGTGATTCAACTTCTCTGACTTTTACTTTCTTTATCAGTAAAATGAGTATATTGGAATGAATAAACACTAAGGTCCTTGGCAGTTATAAATCTATAACAATCTGAAGATAGTGAAATTACTCATAGGAATACACTCCAAGAGAGATCAAAGACATTTTATAGGACATGCACTCTCACACTAATGCACGTATGTGTGTGCATTTAAAATTTTTGTGTAAAGTACAAAAATCCACCATATTTTAAGCAATGATTAAATGAATTATGATATAAAAAGCAGTGTAGTATTATTACATCATAAATTATTAACCTGATAGAGTAGAAAAATTGGAAAAAGTCTTACATGAACTTATCTGGAGTGAAATAAGATCAATCATGAGAAGCATTTATAAAAAGACACCAACATTGTAATTAAAAAACAATTTTGAAAAATTTAAGTCTATTTAATAGAACTACCCATTAGTCCAGAAAATTAGTGATGAAACATGTTTGCCACATCTTGGTAGAGAGAGATATAATATTCCTTTCTTTTCATTCTTTGTACTTGCAAATGTTTATGTGCTTCAAAAAATCCTTTTATATGCTTTATATTCTTCTACTTGACTATTCTTGATACTATAAAATTTTTACCCTACCAGTAGAAGCTAGACAAATATTGGGAATTGAAAATTTTTCTCCTCGAGATTTTCTTCATTTTCTTTCAAATATCCCCCAATTTTTTCTCCCCAAACATAACCTCTATCATATTTCACTAGTCTAAGCTCTCCAAGTCCCTCTTACTATTTTATCATCTTCTGAAAGATAATTTTTCTTCTTCTCTTTCATTCTTTTTTTCCCTAGAGAAAATAGAATCACAGAAAATTAATTTTATAATCTCCTAAAACTCTGATATTCTTTTCAAATGAAAGAGCCATAGGTAAAATGAATTTCATTTGAAAGAGAGATTCCATTTATTATGTTAATCATCAATCCATGTATTCTTATTATATTCAATATGTTAACATACTCATTATGAAAACAATATATGTTCTCACTATGTATAGAAAATTTATCATTTCCCATTTTTCTTAGTTGTATTCAAGTCCTTAATTTCTTTTATATGCATACATATAGATATGCATGTATGTATGTATATGTGCTTGTGTGATTTTTGTCTTGGTCTGAAAGAGTAACATTAAGGTTCCCAGCAATTAGAATTAAACTGTCTGTTTTTTCCCATGATTTACTAACTTATTTTCCCAATAGGAAAATATAAATTAGACGCAAAGCATATAGGTTAATAATTATTCATATTTCATATCTATAATTCATTTAATCCTAATGTACTTTCTGTTTATCTCCTTCAAATATGTTTTACTGTTGTTTTTCTGAAATCATGATTTGTAAAAAGTTTCTATTATATACCTGAAATATAATTATTTGTCTTCATTTTTATTTTTTGAAGGTTTCTTTAAATAAATATATATGTGTGTATGTGTGTGTGTGTGTGTGTGTGTATGTACATATATATATATATATATACATATATATATAATAGCTTTTATTTTTCCAAATACCCGCAAAGCTGGTTTTTAACACTAACTTTTGCAAAAAGTTGTGTTCTAAATTATTCTCCGTTCCTTCCACCCAATCCCTACATAGCAAGCAATACAATGTAGGTTAAACATGAGCAATTCTTCTAAGCATATTTCCGTGTTTGTTGTTATGTGCAAGAAAAAAAAACAAGATTTTTTTAAAAAAGCAAGCAAGTAATGGCAAGAATGAGAACAAAAAGATGAAAACATTAAGCTTTGATCCATATTCCATCTCTGTAATTCTCTCTCTGGATGAGGATTTTTTTTTTATCACAAGTCTATTAGAATTTCCGTGAATCCCTTCATCTTTGAAAGGAGAAAAGTTTATCACAGTTGATCATCACCTAATCTTGTTGTTGCTGTGTGTACAATGTTTTCGTGGTTTTGCTCAAAACACTCAGCATCAATTCATGTAAGTTTTTCCAGATTTTTCTGAAATCAGTCTGTTTATCATGCCTCATAGTTCAATAATGTTCATATACCATAACTTAATTCAGCTGTTCCCCAACTGATGGGTATCCACTCAATTGCCATTACAAAAAGGGCTATTAACAACCATTTTTTGGACATGTGGGTCCTTTCCCCTTTTTTATTATATCTTCGAGATATAAGTCCTGTAGAGAGACTGCTGGATCAAAGAGTGTGCACAGTTCATTCCATTCACATTAACAGTTATGGTTACCTCTGTATTTCCCTCTATCCTATTTTCTCCCCTGTATATACTTTTGTTTTCTCTTTCCACTCTATCCTTAGTCATGTGCTTTTTTAAATCACTGGACCCACTATTTTATCTTCTATCACTCCTTCCCCCTCTTCTTTTACTTTTTTTGTCTGGTGTTTCTGCCCTTCCTTCTATTTTGTCCCTCCCTTTCCTTTCCACGTTCTCTTCCTACTTCTTTATAGGGTCAGATAAAAATTTCTATACCCAACTGAATGATTAAATTATTCCCTTTTAAAGCCAAAAAGCTTCAGACAATGCTCATCCCCCTTCCTTCTTTTCCTTAACTGTATTAGGTTTTTTGCATGTCTTCATGTGAATTAACTGTTCCATTATAGCTCCCCTTTCCTTTTTTTTTTCTAGTACAGACCTTTTCCCATCCCTTAATGTCTTTTTCTTTAATGTCAACACATCAAAGACCATTCATAACCACACCCTCAGTACATGTGATGCCCTCCTCTGTCTGCCCCAGTGACATATACAATTGTCTTTTTTTGGTCATAATTTTATTTGTTTTTCATACACATTACTTTATGAATCATGTTAGGAGAAAAAAATCAGAGCAAAAGGGAAAAACCATGGGAGAGATTTAAGAAAGAAGTGAATATAAGATTGATGTACATTCAGTCTCCTTAGGTCTTTTTCTGGATGCAGATAGCATCCCCAAAGTCATTGGGATAACTTTGGATCACTGAACCACTGAGAAGAACCAAACCTTTCACAGTTGATCACCACATATACTTGTTGTTATTGGGTACAATGTGTTCCTGGTTCACTTATTTCATTCAGTATCAGTTTGTGGGAATTTTTCCAGAACTTTCTATAATCTGCTTGTTCATTATTTTTATAGAACAATAATATTCCATCAACTTCATGTATCATACCATTCTTCAATTGATAGGCATCCACTCATTTTCTAATTCTTTACTACAACAAAAAGAGCTGTTACAAACATTTTTGCACATGTGGGTCCATTTCTCTCTTTTTTGATTTCCTTAGAATACAGACCCAGTTGGTGCAGCTAGGTGGCGTAGTGGATAGAGCACCAGCCCTGAAGTCAGGAGCACCTGAGTTCAAATCTGGCCTCAGAAACTTAACATTCCCTAGCTGTGTGACCCTGGGCAAGTCACTTAACCTCAACTGCCTCAACAAAAAGCAAAAAAAAAAAAATACAGACCCAGTAATGTGATTGCTGGATCAAAGGGCATGCATAATTTGATAGACCTTTGGGCATAGTTCCAGATTGCTCTCCAGAATGGTTGTTTTATTTCACAACTCCACCAACAATGCATTAGTGACCCAGTTTTCCACATCCCAGCAAGACTTATCATTACTTTTTCCTGTCATCTTAGCCAATCTGAAAGGTGTAAGGTAGTACGACAGAGTTGTCTTAATTGGCATTTCTCTAACCAAGAGTGATTTGGAGTATTTTTTCATATACAGTTAGATGACTAATTTCATCATCTGAAAATGATTCATATTCTTTGACCATTTATCAATTGGGGAATAGCTTGTAGTCATATATTTGACACAGTTCTTTATATGTTTTAGAAATGAGACCTTTATCAAAGATACTGGTTATAAAGATTTTTTCCCAAACTGAATGGATGCTCATTAGTTGGAGAATGGCTGAATAAATTATGGTATATGAATGTTATGGAATATTATTGTTCTGTAAGAAAAGACCAGCAAGCAGGACTATTTCAGAGAGGCCTGGATTGATTTACATGAACTGATGCAGAGTGAAATGAGAACAGGAGATCATTATACATGGCAACAAGACTATACAATGATCAATTCTAATAGACATGGCTCTCTTCAACAATGAAATGTTTCAAACCAGTTACAATTGTTAAGTGATAAAGAAAGCCATATATGCCCAGAGAGAAGCCTGTGGGATCTGAGGATGAACCACAACATAACATTTTCAGGCTTTCTGTTGATGTTTGCTTGCATTTTGTTTTCCTTCTCAGTTTTTTTTTCTTGTAGATCCAATTTTTCTTGTGTAGCAAGATAACTGCATAGATATGTATACATATATATAAAAAGAGTTTTCCCCAGCTTCGTATTTCCCTTTTTATCTTTTTTTTCTGTTGGTTTTGTTTGCACAAAAAATTTAGTTTAATATGATCAACGTTGTCCATTTTAACTTTTATAATGGTTTCTAGTACTTCTTTGGTCATAAATTCCTCCCTGATAAAATCTGATAGATAAATTATCACTTGTGCTCCTAATTTGTTTATGGTATCATTCTTTACACCCAAATCATGTATCCATTTTGACCTTATTTTGGTATGGGATGTGAGATATAGGTCAATGCTGAGTTTCTCACATATTATATTCCAGGCTTTCCAGCAATTTTTGTCAAATAGTGAGTTTTTATTCCTGAATCTGCAGTTTAGAGGTTTATCAAAAAACACATTATAGTAGGCCTTGCTTATTGTGTAATGTGTACCTAATCTATTCCACTAGTGCATCACTCTTTTTTCTTAGCCAATCGCAAATGGTTGTGATGCCTGCTGTTTTATAATATAGCTTTAGGTTTGGTGCTGCTAAATCACTATCCTTTGTAGTTTTTTTTTTCATTAATTCCCTTGATATCTTGACTTTTGTTCTTCCAGATGAATTTTGTTACTATTTTTTCTAGTTCTATAAAATAATAGTTTGGCAGTTGGATTGGAATGTCACTGAACAAATAGAGTAATTAAGCAGAATTGTTATTTTATTTGTTTGGCCTAGCCATGAACAATTAATACTTTTCCAATTGTTTAGATATGATTTTATTTTTGTGAGAAATATTTTGTAATTTTGTTCATATACTTCTTGGGTTTGCCTTGATAGGTAGACCCCCCCAAGCATTTTATTTTGTTTATAGTAATTTTAATTGAAATTTCTTTCTATCTCTTGATAACAGCTTTGTCAGTAATATATAGAAATGCTGACGATTTTTGTGGGTTTACTTTATATCCTGCAACATTGCTAAAGGTGTGAATTGTTTCCAGTAGGTCTGGGGATGATTTTCTAGGATCCTCTAAGTATATCATATTATCTGCAAAGAGTGATACTTTGATTTTCTCATTGCCTATTCTAATAGATTTAATTTCTTTTCTCTTTTGTTATTGGTAAAGATAACATTTCTAGCATAATGTTGAATAATAGTAGTGTTAATGGACATCCTTGTTTCATCCCTGATCTTATCAGAAATGCATCCAGGTTCAGTCCATTACAAATAATCCTTGCTGTACGTTTTAGATAGGTACTGCTTATTATTTTCAGGACAGTTTCCTTTATCCCTATGCTCTCTAGTGTTTTAATAGGAAAGGGTGTTGTATTTTCTCAAAAGCTGTTTCTGCATCTATTGAGAATTTCATATTATTTCTGTTTGTTTCATCATTGATATGGTCTATTATGGTATTAGTTTTCCTGATACTGAACCAGCCTTGCATTTCAGGTATAAATCCCACTCGGTCATAGGGCCTTTTTTAATTAAAGCTTTTTATTTGCAAAACATATGCATTGGATGGGTAATTTTTCAGCAATGACTCTTGCAAAACTTTCTGTTACAAATTTTTCCCTTCCTCCCCCCACCCTTGCCCTAGATGGCAGGAAGTCTAATACATGTTAATTATGTTAAAAAATACTTGACAAATTGAATATGTGTATACATATTTATACAGTTATCTTGCTGTACAAGAAAAATTGGATCTATAAGAAAAAAAATGTGAGAAGGAAAACATAATGCAAGCAAACATCAATAGAAAGCATGAAAATTCTATATTGTGATCCACCCTCAGATCCCATAGGCCTCTCCCTTGGTTTATATGGCTTTCTTCATTACTGAACAAATGGAACTGTTTCACACATCTCATTGTTGAATGTCCATCAGAACTGATCATCATGTAGTCTTCTTGTTGCTGGGAATATTGATCTCCTGGTCCTTCTCATTTCACATGGCATCAGTTCATGCAAGTCTCTCCAGGCCTCTCTGAAATCATCCTGCTGGTTGTTCCTTACAGAACAATAATATCCCATGATAGTCAAATAGCATAGTTTATTCAGCCATTCTCCAATTGATGGGAATCCATTGAGTTTCCAGTTTCTAGCCACTACAAAAAGGGGTGCCACAAACATGCTTGCACATGTGGGTCCCTTTCCTTTGTTTTAGATCTCTTTGAGATATAGACCGAATAGAAACATGGCTGGGTCAAAGGGTATGCACAGTTTGACAACTTTTTTGAGCATGGTTCCAAATTGCTCTACACAATGGTTGGATCCGTTCACAATTCCACCAACAATGCCTCAGTGTCCCAGTTTTCCCACATCCCCTCCAACATTTGTCATCTTTTCCTTTCACCTTAGCCAATCTGACAGGTGTATAATGGTACCTCAGAGTTGTCTTAATTTGCATTTCTATGATCAATACTGATTTGGAGCAACTTTTCATATGACTGGAAATAGTTTTAATTTCATCATCTGAAAATTGTTTGTTCATATCCTTTCACCATTTATTGATTGGAGAGTGGCTTGAATTCTTATAAATATGAGACAATTCTATTTATATCTTAGAAAGGAGGCCTTTATCAGAACCCTTAAATGTAAAGATGATTTCCCAATTATTGCTTCCCTCCTAATCTTGTCTGTATTAGTTTTGTTTGTACAAAACCTTTTTAACTTAATATAGTCAAAATTATCTGGTTTTCAGTTAAGTGTTCCAGTTCTTCTTTGGAAACAAATTCCTTGTTCTCCACAGTAAATCATTGGAAAAGACAGACAGTTCAATTCTAATTGCTGGGAACCGCAATGTTACTCTTTCAGACCAAGACAAAAATCACACAAGCACATATACATACATACATGCATATCTATATTTATGCATATAAAAGAAATTAAGTACTTGAATACAACTGAGAAAAATGGGAAATGATAAAATTTCTATACAGAGTGAGAACATATATTCTTTTCATAACGAGTATGTTAACATATTGAATATAACAAGAATACATGGAGGTAAATGTTCCTCTAATTTGTTTATAATATCACTATGTGTAATTCATGAACCCATTTAGATCTTATCTTGATATGTGGAGTTACGTGTGGGTCAAGCCCTAATTTCTTCCATATTATTTTCCAATTTTTCCAGCAGTATTTGTCAGATAGTGAATTCCCATCCAAAAAGCTGAAGTCTTTAGGTTTATCAAATACTAGATGGCTGTAGTTATTCCCCAGGTTGTCTTGTGATCCTATCCTATACTACTGATTGACTAATCTATTTCATAAACAGTAGCAAATGGTTTTCATGACCACTCATTTATATAATATGGTTTTAGATCTGATACAGTAACGCCACCTTCATCAGCATTTTTTCACTAATTCCCTTGAAATTCTTTACCTTTTGTTCTTCCATATGAACTTTGCTACTATTTTTTCTAGATCTGTAAAATAACTTCTTGGGAGTTTGATTGGTATGGCACTAAATAAGTAAATTAGTTTGAGTAGTATTGTCATTTTTATTTTATTTGCTTGGCGTGTCCATGAGCATTTGATATTATTCCAACTGATTAGGTCTGACTTTATATATGTGGAAAGTGTTTTGTAGTTTAGTTCATATAGTTCCTGACTTTTCCTTGACAGTTAGATTCCCAAAAATTTTTATACTATGGACAGATATTTTGAATGGATATTTTTTTGTATCTCTTGCTGTTGAACTTTGTTGGTAATATATAAAAATGGTGTTGATTGGAGCGGAGCCAAGATGGCAGAGTGGAAAGGTGACTCTCTGTGTCCTCCTCCGATCTTCTCTCAAATCAACAATAAAATAAGCCTCTGAACTGATATTAGCAATGAGATTACAGAAAGTCATCATCAGGATAGTACACTATGACCAAGTAGGATTTATATCAGGGATGCAGGGCTGGTTCATATTAGGAAAACTATCAGCGTAATCAATTATATTAATAACCAAAGTAACAAAAATCATATGATTATCTTCATAGATGCAGAAAAAGCCTTTGATAAAATCCAACACCCATTCCTATTAAAAACAATGGAGAGTATATGAATAAATGGGCTTTTCCTTAAAATGATTAGTAGAATCTATTTAAAACCTTCAGCAAGCATCATATGTAATGTAGTTAAACTAGAACCATTCTCAAAAAGATCAGGAGTGAAACAAGGCTGCCCACTGTCACCATTACTATTTAATATTGTATTAGAAATGTTAGCTTTAGCAATAAGAGAAGAAAAAGAGATAAAAGGAATCAGAGTAGGTAATGAAGAAACCAAATTATCACTCTTTGCAGATGACATGATGGTATACTTAGAGAACCCTAGAGACTCAGCTAAAAAGTACTAGAAACAATTCACAACTTTAGCAAAGTGGCAGGATTCAAAATTAATCCACATAAATCATCAGCATTTTTATATATTACCAACAAAGTTCAGCAACAAGAGATACAAAAAGAAATTCCATTCCAAATAACAGAAGATAGGATAAAATATTTGGGAATCTATCTGCCAAGGAAAAGTCAGAAACTATATGAACTAAACTACAAAACACTATCCACACAAATAAAATCAGACGTAATCAATTGGAAAAACATTTAAGTGCTTATGGGTAGGCAGAGTGAATATAATAAAAATGACAATACTAACCAAACTTATCTACTTATTTAGTGCCATACCAATCAAACTCCCAAGAAATTATTTTAGAGATGTAGAAAAAATAGTAGCAAAGTTTATTTGGAAGAACAAAACGTCAAGGATTTCAAGGGGATTAATGAAAAAAAAGGCAGATGAAGGTGTCCTTGCTGTACCAGATCTAAAACAATATTATAAAGCAGCGGTCATCAAAACCATTTGGTAGTGGCTAAGAAATATAGCAGTCGATCAGTGGCACAGGATAGGTTATCAGTACAATCTAGGCAATAACCTTAACAATTTAGTGTTTGATAAACCCAAAGACCCCAGCTTTTGGAATAAGTACTCACTATTCGGCAAAAACTGCTGGAAAAATTGGAAACTAGTGTGGAAGAAATTAGGGCTTGACCCATACCTAACACCACATACCAAGATAAGATCTAAATGGCTCCAAGATCTAGTTATGAAGAGTGATTTTGTAAGCACCTTAGTTTACCTCTCAGACCTGTGGAGATGGAATAAATTTATGTCCAAAGAATATCTGCAACTCCTAACTGAGGACCAGATAGATAATTTTGATTATATTAAGTTAAAACGTTTCTGTACAAATAAAACTAATGCAGATAAGATTAGGAGGGAAGCATCAAATTGGGAAATCATCTTTACATTTAATGGTTCTGATAAAGGCCTCATTTCTAAAATATATATAGAATTGTCTCATATATATATATATATATATATATATATATATATATGAATTCAAACCACTCTTCAATAGATAAGTGGTCAAGGGATATGAAAACAGACAGTTTTCAGATGATGAAATTAAAACCCATCTCTAGTCATCTGAAAAGTTGCTCCAAATCACTATTGATCAGAGAAATGCAAATTAAGACAATTCTGAGGTCCCACTACACACCTGTCAGATTGGCTAAAATGACAGGAAAAGATAACAATGACTGTTGGAGGGGATGTGGGAAAAATGGGACTCTGATACATTGTTGGTTGAACTGTGAACTGATCCAACCATTCTGGAGAGCAATTTGGAGCTATGCTCAAAAAATTATCAAACTGGGCATATCCTTTGACCCAGCAGTGACCCAGCCTATATCCCAAAGAAATCTTAGAGGAGGGAAAGGGACCCACATGTGGAAGAATGTTTGTGGCAGCCCTTTTTGTAGTGGCAAGAAACTGGAAATTGAAGGGATGCCCATCAATTGGAGAGTGGCTGAATAAATTATGGTATATGAATGTTATGGAATATTATTGCTCTGCAAGAAACGACCAACAGGATCATTTCAGAGAGGCCTGGAGAGACTTGCATGAACTGATGCTGAGTGAAACGTGCAGAATCAGGAGATCATTATACACAGCAACAACAATATTACATGATGATCAAATCTGATGGACATGGCTCTCTGCCACAAAGAATTGTCTCAAACCAGTTCCAATTGTTCACTGAAGAAAACGATATACACCCAGATAGAGGAATATGAAATATGGACCACAACGTAACATTTTGATGATCTCTATTGACATTTGCTTGCATTGTGTTGCCTTTCTCTGATTCTATTTTTTTTTCTTGTAGGTAGGATTTTTCTTGCACAACTTGTCAAGTATTTCAACATGCTGGGGAACTACCCATACATATGTTATACAAATAAAAAGCTTTAATAAAAAAAATAGTAGATGTCCCTCTCCTGAGCTTGAGGAGAACGATAATGAATGGCCTCCCTCTCTTCTCCCACTCTCAGCCCCGCCTTACTCTTGTGTCTATTTGAATCTACAGCCTTTCAAAGGTTCTTCTAAAGTAAAGCCTGTGATTGAAATCTGGATGACAGAATTTTTAGAACAGATTTGGTTGACTGCCACTCAGGTTGTTCCAGGAACTTATACTTTTAGCAATTTAGTGCCAAGAGTAGTAGGCAGTCAGGAAACTTTGATGTGCACTGAACCAGTAAATTGGCAAAAAGAAGGAAAGACAGAAACTATTTTCCCTTAATCCTAGATGGCTTACATATTAACTTATGGGGTAGAGATATTTTACACTAATTAGGAATGAAAATCACCACAGAATTTTAAGAAGGGTCATTGCTGTTGTGACTTTCACTGCTGCAAAAATGACTTGGACTATCTACACACAAGTATGGGTGGAGCAATGGCCCATGACCAAAGAAAAAAACAGCCACTTTATATCAATTAGTACAAGAACAATTAGAATTGAGTGAACAAACATTCTGTGGAACTCCCCTATAAGAGGTTCATCAAAAAAAAAAAAAAGAGGGAGATGGAAGTAGGGTAGTTCAGAAAGATATAGATAAAGCAATGTACATAATAAATTACAAAAAACTGATTCAAATGATTTAAGTTCAGCTATAAAATACTCTTTGGTGAACATAGAGAATCACTCAAAGACAACACCTCATCTTCATTAAGAAATCCCCTAAGAATAAGACCATGGTAATGAAAAAGGGGCCATCAAGGATGGGCGGGAACCTCTAGGGTTCTAATGTGGGGGCCAGGATATGCTTGTATCTCCACAGGACAACACCTTCAGCAGTGGATTCCCACCAGACATCTCAGAATTGTCCATAAAGCAGCAGTTAAAAAGAAGGAAGAAGCAGCCATTGAAAAGAAGGAGAAGATGTGCCTCTAAGACCACTAACAAAA
>JAJPUD010009285.1:0-23264 GCA_023553655.1 Myrmecobius fasciatus | reverse complement strand
CAGGATTGGCAACAGAGGCCAAAAGGTGGCCATGGACCCACCATGGCCTAGAACTATCTCATGGGGGGATGTGGTATCATGTGACACACATGTTGGACATGCAAAGGATGCCCTGTCATAGTGACACCCTCATCCACACAGGAGGGTTACAGTAGTGTGTCTACATAAAGGCATCCTCAGGTTGGCCCCTCATAAAGCCCAAGTCTTCATGGGACATATTCTTGTCACTAAAAATAAGCATTCATGTGGGGAAATTCTGTAACTGTTACCAAAGAAACATTAGATTTTTACAATGTTACTTTTTGGAATTGTTCTATTAGTGATTGCTTGGACAATGAAATTAAAAATCAGACTGTATTTGTTATTACTCATGTATCAATGCTTTATGTAAAAAGTGAGAAATGATATACTAAAAATGATCCTATGTTCAATATCATAATAGAAGAAAAGGAAATAGACCTTAGTCCCATTAGAAAAAAGAGATGTACCAGCTGTGTTATATTAGGTATCACTATGTTAATTTCACTTATACTTTCATCAGTCTCTCTTGGAATGTCTATATCTAATGTACAAAACAGTACAGTACAAGCTAGAAATATAAAGGAACTAGCTAGGAATGTTTTAGCAGGTTTTGCCCAATGAGATCAGACAGATGAACAATTGTATCAGATGATAAAAGATTTAAGGGAAGCACCATTGGAAATAGGAGCAGAAGTAGAGTTATTGAAACTCTAGGCTCAATTGCAATGTGACTACAGATGTACAAAAGTTTATGTAACCCGCTTTGCTGTACAATCATACAGGACAAGATTATGATTGGGACAGTATCAAGAGTCATTTGTATGGTTTATTTCTCAATAATACAATTGAAGATGACATAGAAAGTTTATATAAATTAGCATTTGACATAGAGAAAGCTTTTCATGAAAATTTGAATCCAGATAAAATTGTTGAAAAAAATCAAACATTAGTTTGACAATACCTTTTCATGGTGGTTAAAATTACAACCATGGATTGCCCTGTGTGTTGTGATGTTGCTATTGCTTTGTTGTTACCTGTAATATTAGGATGTCTTTATAGATCTTTCTACCCCATCTTTTCAGAAGTCGCAGCTCAAGAAACTTTTTATCAAAAAAAAAAAAGATAAAAAGGGGGAATTGCTAGGGCATGGGACCCTGCTGAGAGGGAGTACAGAGGCCACCTTGACTTGTGGTGCACAATAAGTTTTCTGCCACATTGCAGAAATGCTCTTGTTGAGCAAGGGGCACTGGTGTATGGCATGGGAATGGGTAGAGCCTGAAGGTCACAGCTAGTTGATGCGGGGATGCCTTGACAGGGCCTCTCGCCTGTAAGTGGGTTGCTGACTTGGCTGGGTCAGCTCTCCTCCCATTGGCAGAGACCATGCATATACAAAGCCCATGAGCTGCTTCTCGGAATGGTGATTAAGGATTGCCTACTATTCAAGTGCTGATCACTCTTATAAAACAAAGCTGTGCTGCATAATAAACTGGAGCTCTTTTCACAACCTTTGAGTTCCCCTGCCTCATTCATCTGGTCTCTGAGATCAAAGGACTCACACAAGGTGAGCTCTTAAAAGATGGCCCCAACACAGCCCCTCCATTTTATTTTACTCTTTCTCTTCCTACTTCTTTATAGGATTAGATAAATTCCTATGACCAAATGAATGATTAAGTCATTCCCTCTTACAGCCATAAGTGATTAGAGAAAGCTTCAGATATCAAGGCTCATTTCCCTCCCCTTTTCCTCTCCATTGTAATTAGCCTCTTGAGCCTTTTGGTATGAACTAATTGTCCCACTATTCCTCCCCTTTCTTCTTTTTCCAGTACAGACTTTTTCTACTACTTAATGTCTTTTTCTTTGATATCACCATCTCACAGTCCATTCACAACCATACCCTCCCTCATTGTGATGCCCTACTCTGTCTGCCCCAGTGAGAGATACAATTTTCAAGAGTTGCAGATATTGTTTTCCCATCCATCTAGGGATGTAAACATTTTAACCTTTAAATAAGGTTAAAATGTGTTTTTCTCTTATTTACTTTTCTTTTCTTCTCTTGAGTCCTGTGTTTGTAGATTAAATTTTCTGATTAGTTCTGGTTTATTCAATAGAAATGACTGAAAGTGTCTTACTTCATTGAAGCTCCATCTCCTCCCTGAAAGATGGTGCTAAGTCTAGCAGAATAATTAATTCTTGGTTGTAACTCCAGGTCTTTTGCCTTCCAGAATATAGTATTACAGGCCCTCTGATCCTTTATTGCAGAAGCTGTCAGATTCTGAGTAATCCTGACTTTTTCTCCTTGATATTTGAGTTGATTTTGTCTGGCAGCTTGCAATACTTTTTCCTTGATATTGTAGTTTTGCAGTTTTGCAGCAATGTTCCTTGGGATTTTCCTTGTGGGATCTTTTTCTAGAGGTGATTGATAGATTCTTTCAATGAATATTTCTCCTTCTGTTTCTAGAATATTGGGAAAGGTCAAAATTCTTTTCCTTTTTTGCTCATTGTCTTTCCTTTTCTTTTATATTTCCTGTTTTTAGGGGTTTTTTGTTTGTTTTTTACTTTTAAAGTTGATCTCTGTGCCTGAGCAAAAGAGGACATTATATCAAGCTTCCTGTGCAGCTCTGAGCTTTGGCTCTGAACACAGAGGCCCTTTGTGTTTGTATGGGATAGTTTTGTCTGCTCTGTTTGGGAAACAGCCTGGCTTCCCAGAGTTTGCCTTTTGACCTGGGACTGGAGGCTTCCCCACTAATTTGCTCCTTTACTGCACCAGGACTGAGGTCTTAGTTGCTGATTTGCTGATTGAGACCCTCTCATTCATTGGCTTTCGCAGAATCTATCTGAGCTGGGCTTAATACCTTCTTCATCCCAGGGAGACTGACCTCTCGGAGTTTTTTCAGTTGATGTTGAGCTGGAGAGAGGTTTCATAAAGTACTGTATTTTAAAACCTAAAATAAATAAATAAATAACTTCAAAGAAAAACAAAAGAATATGTACAGTTTGATAACTTTTTGGGAATAGTTCCAAATTGCTCTCCAGAATTGCTGGATCAGTTCACAACTCTACAAACAATGCATTATTGTGACAGTTTTCCCACTACTCTCTCCAATTTAACATTATCTTTTCCTGTCATCTTAGCCAATCTGAGAGTTATGAATGGTACCTCAAAGTTACCTTAATTTTCATTTCTCTAAAAATAGTATTTTATACCATTTTTTCATTTGACTCTAAATGGCTTTAATTTCTTTATCTCAAAACTGTCCATATCCTTGACCATTTCTCCACTGAGAAATAATTTCCTGACGTGTTTCTTTTAAAATAATATTGAATTTGTCTTTTTAATTCATTCATTCTATTATCCTCTGTAATTTCATCCTATTCATGTTTGCATTTCAAAGATTTTATCAGGTTACGTTTTTAAAAGGAATGTTTGGGTTTCTTCTATAAAAAATCTATTTTCTCTCTCACAAATTATCATTTTTTTTACCAAAATGTTATTCTTGAGTTTGTCTTTTTATTTTGGTTTTCAGAATATTTTATCCCATGGTTTGTATTCTTTTAGAATCTTTTCTGCTAAGTCTTATGTAATCCTAACTTCATATTTGAACTGTTTTTGAATGCTTGTAAAATCTTTTCTTTGATTCAGAAGCTGATGGTTTTTACCTATATTATTTGTAGTTGTTTTTAGCTTACAGTTTCTTTCAGGACATAATAAATAAGTTCTGTCTTTACTTTGCTTTTTGGGTCCACTAAATTTTGGTAATTTTATTTCATGACTCCTTGAAATTTAAAATCATGCTTTTTAAGGATTCCATAATAAATTTTAAATTGTGTGTCTTTGAACTGTTTTCCAGGACAATTTATATGGATATATATGGATATACATGTACATATACATTTTCTTTTATTAACATTTTTACTTTGTCCTAATATTTATTGTCATTTAATGAATTTATTGAGTTCTATTTACTCCATTCTGCTTTGTAGAAAATCTATTATTTCTTCTAAGAAATTTCTTTTCTTCCTAAAAGGTAATCATTTTTTTTGCAAGGGTGAATGCTTTTTTATTACAACTTTTTATTTGCAAAACATATGTATGGGTAATTTTTCAACACTGACCTTGCAAAGCTTGCCATTACAAACCCCACCCCGCAGTCCCTGGGAATCAAATTTTTAATAATTTTTTCATTCATTTTAACTACTCTTATTGTGCATATGATCAAGGCATTTTTTTAACTCTGAGCCTTTCATTGTGGTTGTTGTGGGATTACTCTCTTTTATCTTTACCTATTGAGGTTTTCTTAGTTCATAGTATCTCTTCACTGGACTTGATATTTTTCCATTTTCTTATATTTGCAATTTCAGTTTTTTGATTAAAAATTTTTGTTGAAGCTAACCCTCTCACATTTTTGAATAGATTGAGGAGGTTCTATTTGGTCCTTTGTTGTAACTTGTAATCCTTGCTAATAATGATTTGGTTAAAATGGAAGATATTTAGTTGCACTTTTTGCCTCAATCTTGGGTTCCTTTCATGGTCTTCTGGTGTTACATTAATGGTTCTGCTTTTCGTCCTTCTTTGTCTTCTCTTTGCATGATCCTCTATTAGGAATTGCATTTTTTTTCCTTTTCTATGTCCCTTAAAGCAGAATATTGGAAATTATTGTAGTCTCAGGCTTCTGTACACCATGCCTACCCCTCTGTTGATTCTGGCACCCAAGCACGGAAGTGGCTCTTTCTTCTACTGTGGGTCCCAGTGCCCCAGCAATCCCCATCTGTGACCTGAACTCCCAGGAGTCCAACTTTATAGCTGTTTATTTTCTCTGCTTTTGTTCTCAGAGTCCAGGTCAGGTTATGGCTGCTGGATGCTTATTAACGAAGCTTGTGGTGACTTATGACTTCCACACTGATTGAGCACACTGTCTGGCTCCAAGTACAAATTGGGGAACTAAAGCTGGCTTTCCCTCTTTTTAATCTCCACCGGTTTAAGTTAGTTTCTCTAACACTGTATTTCTCCCTGTCTCTGTCCTTGGATATAATCATGAATTAGATATGACATTGCTTCTGTTTCTTATAAGTATATTTTAAATAGTTATTCTGAATTCCACCCCCCGCCCCAGATATTTTTGGAGTTTGTTAGAGAGAACTGGGATTCTCTATTACCTTTCACACTCATTTTCACCAGAAGTCAGCCCCATTTAATCTAGCAATTCTTATAAAGAATATTTTTATCTAATGGATATTTACTGAGAGCCCTTCCAGTACACAGGGCATCTAAAGATACACCAGGTGTTAGTTTTTAGAAAGTTTGTATTAGAAGATCAGTAAGATACTTGAATAAAAGATGTCCTTATGCACGACTTTATCTCTTCAGGGATCATGGTGAGAAATGGAGGTTTGGTCCTTACTTTATACAAGTTAAAGCTGAAGATATATAAGTGAGAGAAGTCTTTGATGGAGCAAACATAAAATAATAAGATCCAAGAAATGAGGCTTAGTCTATACCCATTTGTCTATATATTTAAAAGAAGAAGGCAAGATGGTAAAGGAGAAAAATTGAGTGGTCAGATAGGCAGAGGGAGAATATGGCTGAATAATGTAGTATGACTTAGGGAAAAGGAGAAATTCATATTTCCTAGTTCCATTTCCATAATTCCTTTGTAAAAAAATATGGCTTGAGTGCCTTCACCCATTTGACAGATCTTGTCTAAGCAGATTCTTACATAAGGATTCATTCTAAAGAATTAGCAATAATAAGGTTGGAACATGATTTGTGAAGTTCTCCCACAGAAAGGACAAGGAACAGAACAAATAAAAGATTTTGTATGTGTGTGAAACCCTGAATCTTTTGCTTTACAACTATGATGCTACTAAAATATTTTTCCTGTAGAGAAAGATGTCAAGAAAGATTTACCTATTAGTAATTACAATTACCTCTGACATTTAATTGCACTTTAGCCAGTGCCACATTAACATTATTGTTTAAAATTTCTGCTGTGTTATTTTTCATAAATTAAATGAGCCATAATTTCTCTTGTTATTCATCTTTAATTTTTAGAAGAACACTAAGGATAATATAATAAACCTCAATGCATGTCTTTAACAAAGAAATCATTTACAAGGTTAATGTGTCTGTTGGTGACAGAATCTTCATAAATCATTTTTTCATCATTCAATTAACTTCAGCAAATATTTATTAAATACTTATTACATATAAGATATTGTGCTAAACTTTAGAAAGTTGAAATAAAAAACAGTTCCTACTCTCATGAAGTTTTATAAGTGATAGTGTGCTCTATGAAAAAAAAACTTCACATTATACTTTGTTTAATCTGTCTTATTAAAGTTTTCTCCATCTTCTTAAAACTAGACAGTTAACGAAACATAATTCAATCCCTTATTTGTAGCATTTGTTGAAGTCCAACGTATAAATGCTCATATTGGAAATATTTCTTTAAGCTGCTATGAGTCAGTGTGTTCCAGCATATCCTGGAGGTGATGCCCAAACGTAATATAAAATAAAATGTGACCTATACAAAGGAAGACAATGTACAAAATGAAGTTCTTCTTTATTTCTAAACATTTGTTTGCTGCACACTGAAGGGAAACTTTCTGAATAAGTCTTTGTTACCAGGATGTCAACATATCAGATTAACACCTGTTTCTTTTAAAGAAAACAAAATAAAGCCATAAATCTATGTAGAAAGTATTCACCACTTCTGTGTTTACTTAATATTATTTAATAACATATATATCCTAATGTTACTATAAAATGAAATGTTATTTCTGGAGTATTAGCAAATCTTTTTTGTTGATTTTGTTCACTTGTTTCAGTCACATCACACTATGACTCCATTTGGATTGTTTTTGTCAAAAATGCTTGATTAGTTTGCCATTTCTTTCTCCAATTCATTCTACAGAGGAGGAAATGGAGGCTAACAAACAAGTTTAAATCCTTCTCTTGACAATTATAACATGAGGAGGAAGGGATGAAAGAAAGATTAATATAATAGTCGACACATTTGGGTAGTTGAATCAGGAAGAATTGAGTCCAGCTCTTGCATTAGACATTTCCTAGCTGTGTGACATTGAACTAGCCACTTATCCTCTTTCAGCCTCAACTTCCCCATATCTAAAATGAGAATGACAGAACCCCTCTTACAGGTTGTTTTTGGACATTTTAATGAGACAATATAGGTAAAATATAGCTTTGCCTAGTTCCAAATCAACATACAAGCAATTCAGTTGCATATAAAAACTAAAAAAAATGCTCTCATGTATACCCAAAGGTCATTGCAGACGTACAATGTCTAATTTATAAAGAATTGCACAGAAACCATGCAAAGGACATCACCAGAGGTGTATGTCAGGAAAAATAAAATAAGAGGGAGAACTAGTCTCATAGTAATAATGAAAGACCACCAATGGATAGATTACATTGGGGCATTGGTATTCATAGAGGGTCAAGAAGTATGAGATCAATCAATGGATGTGCCTACCATCTTCAGACACTGTACTAAGTTCTGGGGATTTAAAAAGATGGAAAAGACAACTTCTGCCCTCATGGGTTTTATAATCTAATGGGATAGACAATGTGTAGACATACAAAACAAACTGTATACAGAATAAATTGGAAACAGTTAACAAAGGGAAGAGTCTAGAATTGAAAGGTTGAAAAAAGCTAGTTTTAAAAGAATTTGGACATAAAAGAAGTCAGGGAAGTCAGTACATAGCTGTAAGGAGGGGAGAGAACATTCCAGGAATAGGGTTCAACCAGACAAAATGCCTGGAGCTGAGACATAGCTTTTTTATTCTCAGAATAACCAGAAGGCCAGTGTTCAGCATACTGAACCAAGAGTCTTAGTATGCTGAGTGGACCTTCTGTGGATAATTTGTTGGAAGAGGTGTAAAACAATTATACAAGATGGGAAAAATGGATAGATTGCAATCTATACCCATAATCAAGGATGTCACAACTTCATCAAAGTGTTCACTCAAAGATTCATTTCACAGACAACAGCTTTAACATTTCCTTTTTTATCTCATTTGATCTAATTGTTTTGAAATATAATACAAGTCTTTGAAAAATTTTGAAAATTTTAAGCAACTTGGAAACACAGACAAATTTCTGCCACTCTCCATAATCCTGAGAGAGACTCTCAAGAGATTCTACTCTTTCTGAAGTTGTAAAGTTGTCTGCCTCTTTGAGGAAAGCAATATCTCATTGGGAAAATAAGGAGCTACCTTGAAAAGGAGTGTACAAGCCCTCAGTTTGAATGAAATTAATCCTACTGCATCTGTACCTTCTGGCAGCTGTGCAAACAAAGGGACTGAGGGCTTTCTATTCACTAAGCTCCTCTTGTTTACTTGCTTGATCCATTCCTGGAGTCTTCTTTTCCCAAGATAGATATGTCATTGGAGATAGGAGAACATATTGTAACCACCTCAGAGTACAGCATGTCTTAAAGCACAATCAATATTTATTTGTATTTAAGTTAATAAATAAAAAGTGCATAGTGTAGTTTAGATATAAAATAGAACATGATCTAGAATAGGAGAAGGATTCAAATTCCACCTTTGATACTTAATAGAGTTAATAGAAACCACTTTAATGTAAACCACTTTGAGTCTCAGATAATTATCTTAATTCTATATTGTTAGTCATGACTTAAAAGGAAGTTCAAATCATCAATCCTTGATTATTTCACATACAATAATTCTAAAGACACCACTCTGAAATATAATACAGTGAATATTATTTGATGTTATGCAAGTATTTCTTAAAAATAGAAGGAAAAAGTTAAAAAAATAAACATAATCAATATTCTATGGCACCAGTCTACAACTGTTTCATATATTAGGTAGTATTCAAAAAAATGTTTGCCTTTCTCTAGTTCCCTTCATAGAATCAGTGGCAAAACTTGAACTATAATCAGGTTCTGGCAGTCCAGGGCCATACTGCCATATCTGAGGTCTGAGGTCTCAGTTATTTGCATAGCATGTCATTACTTTTCAGTAAGTCATCTTTTATTATGTCAATGTTCAAAATGAGATCAAGAGGCAGGATATGCATTATATATTTCCATGGAGAAGGAGCCAAAAGAACTGATGGAATAAAGATTGAACTAATGTTGTATTTATTTCATGCTCCATCTTGCTGACTTGACTCTTGTTTCCTTTTCCGAGACTAAAATATTAGATTGTAAACACTGGTGTCCTCAGGAAAAATGCATCATTATGCAACACCTCTGTTTTAACTTATTTTCTGGGACTATTACCTAATTGAATTTTTGTAACTTTCTCCTACTCTATTGTAATTTTATTTGACTTTTGTTTTCAGATTCTGAGATTTTTTTCAAATCATTTTCCCCCTTATCCCACTTTTTTAAAAGTAATGTTAACTTCAAATAGTAGAATTCTCAATAATGGTTTAAATTCCCCAATATGTCTAGCTTAATTTTTAATACTTCATATTTTCCTGGAATAGCAATTCCCAATCATTTTCATTATTATCCAGAATAAACACTGGCCATTTTGGATGCCTTCCTTTTCAACCATTAGTTTTAGAATATTTTTTTCCAGATAAAGATTTTTATTGTATGAGAGGAATTCTGGTTCCAGCTTGATTTTTGTCTCTAAAGCTATCTTCACAGAGGGAAAGTTTTCTAAGGATATATTTAAGTACACATCTGTCCATTTTGTTACTTGTTTATTTATTGAATAAAAATAGCATGAAGCTATATGACTAAAAACTTACTTATGAAAAAATGCTTCAAGAGTAACATAAAAAACTATCTTCCTTCACTAATTGTGCCTTCATTGATTTCTTCTTTATATGGAATTATAGTGTTTACTATTTCTCATGTTTTTTAGTCTTCAAAATTGCAAATAAATTCAACAAGAAGAAAGATAATAGGATATTACATTTAGAAGTAGAAGTGTCATTGGCTATTTAGTTCAGCCTCCACATTTTACATGAGAGAAAAATATGATCCACAAATTTATTCAAGGTCACACAAGTCATTACTGGCAAAGGTGGGATTCAGACCCAAATACCTCAGTACCGAATTCAGTTCTCTTTCCATAGGGAAAAAATGGATTAAGGTAAGAATAGAAGCAAGGTGAATAGATAGACTTCAGTGAGGTTAATTTACATCTCTTCAACAATTCCAGATTGCCAATCATGCAGTACCCTGGATTTAGGATGAAGTCATCTTGGGTCATCTCATAGGAACACAAGAAAAATATGAGGCATGAAAAACATCAACTTCAGATGGAAACATCTTGCCAAGTTTGCAATTGAGTTCACCAGTGGGTTCCTTAGAAAAATGGATTTACCTGGGTAGAAAGCAGGCATTAAAGAATTCTTGGGACAGAAATTCTTTCTGTGGGAGACATATAATAAGATGTCAGGTTCTGGAGGATGGTAGGGGAGAATGATAAAAATGCCAGAAGGCATAAAGGTGTATCCTTTTCAAACTTTGAACCTGCATTTGCAATTTTAGAGGCAGGACTGCAGGCCACTATGATGATGGCTTTAAGAGAATCATGGAAGTTAACCTTTCTGAATAATAATGCCATCTGCAGAAGTTTCCCAGCCATCAGCACTGTCCCTAAAGACCATTTGTGCTTCACAACATTAATATTCATTAGGTGTAAGACCATATGTTACACAGCAGGATGCATTGCCAGCATAGTTTGTCATAAAGCCAGATTTAATAAAGCATTGTAAAACAAACATTATGATGATAAATACAAAATGACAGGCTAATTAAGAGAATCTTAATTGCCATTTTTTCCATAATAACATTTGTTAGGTTTGTATCTGTCTTTATGCTAGCAACCATCTCAATCAGTTTTCACTCTGTGTTCCTTTTGCTTTTTCCATAGGGAAAGTTATGGTTCCTTGTGTGATTTAAAGTACTTAATGCCTCCTATTCCCTTCCACAAATTGATTGTAAGTTAATGAATAGCTGTTGTGCTATAGATGTTTATAAACATTAACCTTTAATCCTGAAGGCATGGAAAACAGCTCTAATGGGGGGCCATGGACTCATATGCCTAGGAAATTGGTCAATTAAGGCAATTTATTCAACCTCCTCTCTCCTTTCCTAATCCTTCAACAAAAAACCTAACAATTTTCACCTGAAATATCCAGATCATTGAGGCAAGAAGATTGGAGAAGGTTTGTTTGGTTAATATTCATATGAATCATAATTTTAAGGGGGGTGAGTAAGATGAGATCCCATTTCCTTTTAAGAGGTTGCTGGTATATAAAAATTATATATATATATACATATATATGTATATATATATATATAAAGAAAGAGAGAGGGGGGGGAGGGAGGGAGAGGGAGAGAGAGAGAGAGCACATGTATCAGGAATCAGCTTTACTATCATGTCATTCTACATAAACCAGATTATATTAACCGACAGGAAATTTGAAGAGAAACTATTTCTAATGTGGCATAGCATGTCATATGTTTCATAAACTTTTAGTGGATTTTACTGCTATCATTCAGGTTCTGATATAGCTATATATAGTCCATTTTAGATTCTACCTATTACATCTTAATTATTCATCAATAACCTGATTTTATGTTGTTTTTTTCCAATGTTTCTAAAAAAAACAGGACTAAGAGGAGAAATGGTTAAACTAGATTTGTGTTAATGTGACTCTAATTAGAATTTTCCAAAGTGAAGATGAGTAATTTGACCCTTAAATGAATATTTTAGTTGTTCTGTGTTCCCTTTCATGTGATTAAGTCTTTCAATGAAGCAGATCACAACTTATCCATGGCTTCTTAAACTATGTATGTATCATCTTCACACAAGAGTCAACAAGTCAACATGATGAGGGTTTTCTTCTAGGTTATGATCTTATGTGGGTACAAAATATAGTGCAAGAACTGTCCATTATTTATCTGTTGATCTTGCTAAACGGCAAGTGTCTCTCCTATTAGAATCACCAAATTATTTTAATAGATACTATATGTATTTTCCTGTACAATTATTCATTGATAATGTACTACATCTTACTGACTCCCACTGTGCATCTCTTCATTAGCTTTTGAGTGATCTATAATTTTAATTCTTAGGAGACTCTGGTATTCCATGCTTTATATTCTTATAGCACCACTATATGAATTGTTTGTTGACTAAAAAGCAATTATTTATTAGAGCAAAGCTATAACTGTAAAGCCTTTCCTCCAAAAAGTGTCCTATGCATATGTTAAAATGAGATTCATTGAAAGATATAATAACAGATTGTTTAACTAAATTCTGATTATTAATGTCCAAGCAAAGTATAAGATATATAGATAGATGTAGGTTCACCAAAGGTATTTGCCACTGTTGTGGAATTTATCCAATATAGAGTTTAAAGATGAGTCTAAAGATAAGTAATTTAAGACATTAAATTTTTGTGTTCTCTATTTTATCAAAAAACATCTTTACATTGATTCCTAAAATATGTTTTGGCATTCATTTTGTCTTATTTACCTCCTCTTTCATCCTTTTCATTTGTTTCTTTTTGCAAAATCTTTCCTCACTACATTAGATTCTGACTGCCAACAAAAGATTAAATGAGGGGCTTGAATATGATTTATATATCACTGGTTGTTTTTTTAGGGGCAGCTAGGTGGCGCAGTGGATAGAACACCAGTCCTGAAGTCAGGAAGACCTGAGTTCAAATCCGGCCTCAGAAACTTAACCCTCCCTATCTCTGTGATCCTGAGCTAGTCACTTAGCTCCAGTTGCCTCAGAAAAAAAAAAAAAAAAAGATAGAAAAACAGCAAATTAAAAAAAAAAAAAAAAAACCCAAAAAGGTAGAAATTCTAAAAAGCAAAGAAGAGAGTAACAAAACCAAAAAGAAAAACAATTGGATGGATGAAGATTATATCACTGTTGACAGTAGTTTACAAAGTGTTTTTCTTATCAATTTGTAAGGCAGAACATATATCATTAATTATTAAATAATAGCTAACATATAGTACTTATTATGTTTCATGTACTATACCAAGTGCCTTAGAATTATCTCATTTGATTTTCACAGTAACCTTGGAAAGTAGATTCTATTAATATCTTCATTTTACAGACCAGGAAATTGAGGTTAATAGATACTAAGTAATTTGCCTAGGATCACACAGGAAATAAGCTGATTTGAACTCAGAACTTCCCAACTCATGATCTAGCACTCTATTCTTTGTACTAGCTAGCTGTTCCACATTAGCCACATTTTACATATATGGAAACTGAGATTGACAGATCAGCCTTTCAATAACTTTCCCCATGACTTGTCAAATAATTATTACATGATAGACCTCAGCCTAAGTCCCAAAGTCCCCTTCTAAGTCCATTATTGCCTCCTTTTTTTTCTTACCAAATATTATCTTATAAATAGAACCTAGAAACTAAGAATGGATTTCTGTGTTCAAATGGTCAAAATTCAACTGATGTCCTAAAACTGAGTCCCCAATTGAGTTTACTTACATCATTAGTTAAAACCAATCTTCTATTATCAACTAAAAATAAAAAGGAGGCCATTTCAGTGGTTAATTCAAATTTCCTGTCTATTCTCAAATTTAACTGCAAATTCAATTGCTTGTCATTTTGCTCTTTATTCCTCTTCTCAAAATAGTAAGCCCATATTGATCTTTAAAAGGAGTTAGAAGAATTGGCTTAGGTAGAGGACAGCCACCAGAGCAGCATATTTCAACTAATATAATGGAAGTTGAGCTGGCTATGATTCCTCTGCCATGGAACTCTCAGACAACAGTTCTACACTTCCCATCCTCCAAGGACCTAAGCAGCAACCAGGTGTTGGGGAACCCATCTCTAAGAGTCCACAATCAAGGACTCATAGAGCAATCTAACTTCAGTGGATATACCACATAGTTCATTATTACTCTCATTTTGAAGGAAAAAAGTCCATAGAAGAATTGAATAGCTAAAAAGTAATAAAAAAGACAGATAGGAAAAGAACTTTGGGAGAACAATACAAATTATGAAAACTAAAGAGAGAACACAGGAGAAAAGGGTAATTGACATATCAAAGGCTGTTGAGAAGTAAAAAAAAGAATAAACATTGAGGAATGAGTTGATAGATTTGCCAATTTAGAGATCACTGGTAATTTCAGAGAGAAAAGTTTGGGTTGAATGATGAGTTTGGAAACCAGATTGTAGAGAGTTTTAAAGAAGATCCAAAGAAAGGAAGAGGAAACAGTAATTCTAGAAAGCTTTCTCCAGTCATTTAGACACAAACAGGAAGAGATATGAGAAGCTCTTAAGGAACTGATTAGATTAAATGAGTGTTTTATTTTTTTTTAACTGATGAAGATGAGCTTATTTGAAAGCAGCAGGAAGGAGTCAGGAGATAAGCAGATATTGAAAGTTAGTGAGAGGGTAAAAGTGCTATACTAGAGAAGCCAGAATGGAATAGAAAAAAAATGCATTCACAGGGTTTGCCTTGGCAAGAAGGGACACATCTTCATGTAAGACAGAGATAAAGTATTTAAATGATACCAAATGAGGAAGAAGGAAGAAAAGGTAGCTCTTGATGAATATAATCAATTTTCCCTCCATGAAATATGAGGGAATATTCTCCACTGGCAGGGTGGTATATTATCTAGCTCTCTCAAAGTTGATTTCTCACTATAGTTGATATATGTGTACCTTTGCTGAAACCACCAACAAAAATACTAAATAGTACATAGTTATAAAAAGATCTCTGAAGTACTCCACTTCACTCCACCTTTCAATTAGATATTGAATCATTAATGACTAAATTTTGTATACAACATTTCAAACAATTATGAATTCATAAAATTGTATATTACCCAGATTTAACTCTGTTTGCCTCAATTTCTTCATTTGAAAAATGAGCTGAAAAAGGAAATGGAAAACCATTCAGTATCTCTGCCAAGAAAACCTCAAATTGGGTCAGAAAGAGTGGAACATGACTGAAAAAACTGAGCAACAATTATTCCCACCATGCAATTCTAATCATGATGTACACATCTAAGAATTCTGAAACATTAGTTTCTTTAATTTATTAAATCATATTTTCCAAGATTTGCCATATTTCATTAGCCCCTCTTTTATATTGAAGTAACTGAGTATCAAAATAAAGACTCATTTGGTTTGAGGCTGTTATTCTTATTCTTTCTCAACCTTTCCTCTCATGAATTTAAATATACAATTATCTTTGTGGTGCTCTGATTTCTCATTACTTCAAGTAAGATGGCAAAAATATCATGTTAAATAGTCAGTTTATTTTATTGTTGTTGTCATTGTTTTGTTTGTATGATTATTATTTTTTTTCCTTTTTTGGCTTCCTTTGGACATGCCAATAAAAAAACTCTTCCTAAAGCCTACTGAGAATCTGAAGATACAGTTTCATAAATGGTTTTTGCCACTGACTGAGCTTGGATAAATCATTTTACTTTTATGAATCTCTTTTTTTTCTCATCTGAAAAATGAAGGTGTTGAATTAAATGATCACTAGAGTATTTTTATGGGGAACTAGAGCACTGGCCCTGAAGGCAGTAAGACTTGAGTTCCTGGGGTCACACAGAGGGTCACACAGAGAGATGAAAAATAATGCTACCTAAAAAGATGAACTCAAATTATAGAATGCAGTACATTTTTGTTGCTTTAGGTTTCTTGTCTTATTTTGGGAATATTACTATTATGGAAATATATTTTTTCATTACTTCATATATGTACTAGGTATCATATGTAGGAAGGTGAGGTTAGAGGAAGAAGAGAGAGAAGAGGCAAACTAAAATGTATATATATATATAATATATACATATATATATATATATATATAATATATATATGCATACATATATATATATATATATATATATATATATACATGTATATGTATATGTATACACACATTTTAAGTCAGAAAAATCTGTTAAGTTTTAACATGTTAGAAACATTAGGAAGAACAGTTTTGACAATGTACTTAGTCTACATCACCAGCAGCTCTAAGTCTTCAAGACAAAAAAAACATGGAAATGAAATGATCCAGAATTTTTAAAAAATGATCTGAGTAACACTTGTGAACTTACTCAGTATCTTTGAGAAATCTACATTACCTCTGAGCAGAAAGGACTAAATTTTAAACAAAAATATTCACCTGACAAAGTTATGTGATTTCAAGTTTTGTAATACCTAGAAAGTTCATAGTGGACTCAGGTAAACAGTAACATAGTATTTCCAAAAGTTGCATATACTCTAGATATCATGGTAGAAATGTATCTTTAGAGAAAAAAAGTATATTAGTTATGTGGTATGAATGAAGAATAACAATGATGGAAAAGCCCTATGTTTCCACTGGAATGAAACAAAACAGTGGAAGATCCCTGGGATATTGAGGAGATCCTCTGTGTAAAGGCATGGACCAGAGCATCACAAAAAAGAAGACATAAATGGATAATTTTTTTATACTAATAGAACATATATATATATATATATATATATATAATGTATATATCAATGAAAGCATCATTCCTCTGAAGTATATTAATGTATATGTGTATGAATTTAAATTTTTTCTCCTCTTCAATTTCTTGAAAAAACACCCTTTGTTGTGACAGTCTCATCAACATTTAGCAAATTAAATTATATTAGGAGGAAATGAAATATCAAACTTCTAATGAGCCAGGTTCTTAGGCATTGAAACTGTCATAAACTTTGAGACAAGAAAAAGTCAATCATATAATCACCTCCTCTGTAATGTAGAACATAATGTAATGTTAGCTATATATCAGGCATTCAATATATGCTTATGAATTGCTTTATTAAGATAGTCAGTGGATATTCCCTTCATCATAATATTAATTTCAAGGCAGTCTTTCAGTATAAAAAGTTTGAAAATTTAGATCACAATTCATATCACTTAGCCAACAGGTATGAAAATTAACTGTTAGAGACTGGGAACAAAAATCCGAAAGCTTGGAAACAGGAAACAGGGGAGCTTCAGGAATTTTATATCAACTTGGAAGTCATTACCACATTCAGTAACACATTTTGAGCCTAGCAGTAGAAACTTATAGCTTATAAAGAAATAAATACATGAGTCCCTGTGACCTCCTCTGATCTTATCTCAAACCAACAGCAGATTAAGCCTCTGAACTGTTTGTGGAGTGAAAGCTCCCCAAATACTTGGAGTAGAAAACATTTCCTGCAAAAGTTACCTTGGAAGAGCTTTGGAGCAGGTCTGTTTTAGACGAGCAGGGGATCAGGTGATTTGCCACACTCTGGTAACAGCACACAGACAGACCAGGAAGCCGCAGGTGGGATGGAGTGTGGTAGATAGATTCTAAGTAACTGGGAAGCCCCTAGGAGACCATTGGGCCACTTTGTTCTGGTTGCCAGCAGGTGCTTTGGCAGATCTGCCTTTTGTAAAAGGTAGATTGAAAACCACTGAGAACACCAGACCTAACCCAGAGAGCCCAGCACCAGAAGTCAATCAGCCAAACTGCCCCAGGGCAACTTGAAGTAGCTGCCTCTCCTCTGCTTTAAAAAGACCTCAAGCTCTAAAAAATGAGTAAGAAATAGAAAAGAACTTTCACCACAGACAACTTTTATGGAGAGAAAGAAGGGCAGATCTCAGATCCTGAGTTTCCTAAAGGTAAAGCAACTCTAGAGGAAGCCACAAAGGGAGACATGAGCTGGTCCCCATTTTACAAGACTTTCCTGGAAGATTGCATAAAAAATCTCAAAAGAGCGTTAGAACAAAAATGGGGAAATGAATTGAGATCATTGCAAGAAGGATATAATGCCCTCCAAAAGAAATATGAAAAAGACATCAATTCACTGAAAAACAGAAATGGTGAATTGGAAAAAAGACACCAACTCAATGAAAAACAAAATTGGCAAAATGGAAAAAAGACAAAAATTCACTGAAGAACAAAATTAGTGAAATGGAAAAAGACAACAATTCACTGAAAAACAAAATTGGTAAAAATGAAAAAGACCAAAAATAAACAAAAAATTCAATTGGCCAGTTACAAAAGCAGCTAAAAATGATAACTGAAGGAAATAATACTTTAAAAATTAGAATGGAGACTTTCAGAGCCAAGATGGCGGAGTGAAGATGTGACTCTGTGTCCTCTTCTGACCTTCTCTCAAATCAACAATAAAATAAGCCTCTGAACTGATCTTTAAGTCAACGAATCCAGAAATATTTGGATTATGAAACACTGCTTGCAGTTACCTCTGAAGAACATCATAGTAGGTCTCTTTCAGTTGGGCATTGGGGTAATCAGTTGGCTCTGGGCAGCTCCGGAACTGAGGGCAGAGAACTGGGTGGGACTCAGCTCAGGGTAGCAGAAACTCCAAACTCCAAACTCCAAACACCTGGGGAGTATCTAAGCCACTGGGGACACTCTGCCCTGATCGGGGGCATGTGTTCTGGCAGACTTGCCTTTTATAAAGAGTAAATTGGGCAAAATCCTAGCTCCACCAGCCCAGCACCAGAAGTTAATTAGCCAAATTGCCCCAGGGCAAACTACTGCAGCCAGCTGCTTCTCTAGCCTTAAACAGACCTACAAGCTTTCTAAAAAATGAGTAAGAAGCAGGAGAGAGTTCTCACCATAGACAGCTTTTATCGAGAGAAAGAAGGGCAGACCCCAGATCCTGAGGTTCCTATAGGCAAAGCAACTCTAGAGGAAGCCATCAGGGGAGATATAATTTGGTTCCCTTTTCAAAAGACCTTCCTGGAAGATTGCATAAAGAATCTCAAAAGAGAGCTGGTTGATAAATGGTAAAATAAACTGATATCAGTGCAAGAAGGATATAATGCCCTGCAAGAAGGATATAATGCCCTGCGAAAGAGATATGAAAAAGACACCAATTAATTGAAAAACAAAATTGATGAAGTGGAAAAAGTATGCAATGAACAAATTGGCCAGTTACAAAAAAGTTAAAAAAGGTAACTGAAGAAAACAACACTTTAAAAATAAAAATTGAACAAATGCAAGTGAATGACTCAATAAGACTTCAAGAATCAGTCAAACAAAAACAAAAAATGAAAAAAAAATTAGAATGGAACAAATTGAAGTGAATGACTCAATAAGCCGTCAAGAATCAGGCAAAAAATAGAAGAAAATATGAAATATCTTTTTAGGAAAAACAACTGACTTGGAAAAAAGATCTAGGAGAGACAATTTAAGGATTATTGGACTCCCTGAAAGCCACAATGAAAAAAAAAAAAACCTAAACACTATCTTCCAGGAAATCATGAATGGAAACTGCCCTGATGTTTTAGAATCAGAGGGCAAAATTGGCATTGAAAGAATTCACTGATCACCGCCTAAAAGTGACCCCAAAATTAAATCCCCAAGGAATATCTTGGCTAACTTTCAGAACTATCACACCAAGGAAAAGATATTGCAAGCAGCTACAAAAAAAAAAAAAAAAAATACAAAAACAGAGAAAATATATTAAAAAAACCCAAAAACTTTAAGCTTCCACATTAAAGATTGATCGAGCATCAAATTTTCCATAAAATAAAGAAAAAAAAAAAAAAAAAAAAACTTGGATTACAGACAAGAATAAGATATCCAGGTAGAATGAGCATTATCTTCCAGGGAAGAAGATGGACATTTAATGACATAGGTGAATTTCACCATTTTCTAATAAAAAGACCAGATCTGAACAAAAAGAAAATTGACCTCCAAACACAGAACTCAATAGAAGCATAAAAAGGTAAAAAGGAATGAACTCTTGAGAACTATATTTCTACTATGGGTATACTTAAAGAATGGGGGTATAATTTGATTTTGCTTTCATAAAATGAAAAAGAAACTAGACGTGGAAGGGCTATCATATTGGAGACAGAGGAAAAAGGAGGTAAAATAAGTAAAAAAAAGGAAGAAAAAAATGAGGTAAAATCTCATGAAAAGGCAAAGAAAGTCTAATATATTTGAGGGAAAGAAGGGAGGGAGATGAGCACTGTGTGGATCTTACTCTCGTCAGATTAGACTATAGAAGAGTATATCAAACACATTTGGTTTCAGAGAAAAATGTTTCCCTCCTTATAGGGAAGTAGGAGAGAAAGGAGGAAAAGAAAGGGATTGATTATTAGAAGGGAAAATAGAAGAATTAAAGGAAGCATGTGAAAAAGAGGAGGAGCTCTAAAGAAGGAGGACTGTTTGAGGGAGGTAGTCATCAAAAGCAAAATACTGGGAAGGGGGGAAGAAAGAAAGGGGAAAGGAAAGAGAAAAGCATGGCTTTGGATAAATAAGATGGCAGGAAATACAGATTCAGTTATTTTAACCGTGAATGTGAATGAGATGAACTCTCCCATAAAATGGAAACAGATAGAAGACTGGATTAAAAGCCAGAATCCTACGATATGTTGTTTACAAGAAACACGTCGAACACATAGAGATATATACAGAGTGAAGGTAAAGGGCTGGAGCAGAATCTATTATGCTTCAGGTGAACAAAAAAAAAAAAAGCAGGGATAGCTATTCTAATCTCAGATCAAGCAAAAGCAAAGATAGATTTAATTAAATGAGATAAGGAAGGAAACTATATTTTACTAAAGGGTACCATAGATAATGAAGCATTATCAATACTAAACATATATGCAGCAAGTGGTGTAGCACTCAAATTCCTAGAGGAGATGTTAAGAGACATACAAAAAGAAATAAACAACAAAACTATACTAGTAGGGGATCTCAACTTTGCTCTCAAATCACAAAATAAATAAGAAAGAAGTTAGGAAGGTAAACAATATGTTAGAAAAGTTATGTATGATACATCTTTGGAGAAAATTAAATGGAAACAGAAGGGAGTTTACTTTTTTCTCAGTGGTTCATGGAACTTATACAAAAATTGACCATGTGTTAGGGCATAAAAACCTCCAAATCACACGCAGAAATGCAAAAATATTAAATGCATCCTTTTCAGATCATGATGCAATAAAAATCACATGCAATATTAGACCAGGAAAAAATAAACTAAAGGTTCATTGGAAATTAAATAATCCAATTGTAAAGAATGAATGGGTGAAAGAGTAAATCATAGACACAATCAATAATTTCATTCATGAGAATGACAATAATGAGACAATGTACCAAAATTTGTAGGATAAGGCCAAAGCAGCTATAATGGGTAGTTTTATATCTCTAGATGCTTATTTGCATGAAAGAAAATATCAATCAATTGGGCTTACAATTAAAAAAGCTAGAAAAAGAGCCAACTACAAACCCTCAATTAAATACCAAATTGGAAATTCTGAAAATAAAAGGGGAGATTAATAAAACTGAAACTAAGAAAATTATTGAATTAATAAATAAAACTGAGTTGGTTTCATGAAAAAACTAACAAAATAGATAAACCTTTAGTTAATTTGATTAGAAAAAGGAAAGAGGAAAATCAAATTCTTATGTCTCAAAAATGATGAGAGAACTTTCCACCAATGAAGAGGAAATTAGAGCAATAATCAGGTTACTTTGACCAACTTTATGCCAACAAATTTGATAATCTAAATGAAATGTAGGAATATCTATAAAAATATAGATTGCTCAGAATAACACGAGGAAATAAATTATTTAAATAGCCCCATTTTAGAAAAAGAAATACAACACAGGGCTGGTGCTCTATTCACTGCACCACCTAGTTGCCCCTTGATACATTCTTTTAGAGCCTAAGCTGATGAGAGTAAGATTCACACAATGCTCATCACACTCCCTTTTTCCCCTCAAATATATAAGATTTTCTTTGCCTCTTCATGAGATTTTACCTTATTTTTCCTCCTTTTTTACCTTATTTTACCTCCTTTCCCCTCTTTCTCCAGTATGACAGCCCTTCCACCTCTAGTTTCTTTTTCATTTTATGAAAGTAAAATCAAATTATACCCTCATTCTTTAAGTTTACCCATAGTAGAAATATAGTTCTCAAAAGGTTTTTACTTTTTATCTTTTTATGCTTCTATTGAGTTCTGTGTTTGGAGGTCAAATTTTTTTTTCAGATCCGTCTTTTCATTAGAAATAGGTGAAATTCACCTATATCATTGAATGTCCATCATCTTCCCTGGAAGATAATGCTCATTATAGCTGGATACTTATTCTTGGCCATGATCTTATTTCCTTTGCCTTTTCGGAATATCTGATTGCAGGCTCTTTGCTCCTTTATTGTGGAAGATGACAGATCTTTTTTTTAATTTATTAATACATTTTATTTGCAAAATATAAGTATGGGTAATTCCTAAACATTAACCCTTACAAAGTTTTCTGTTACAAATTCCCCCCCCACTCCCCACCCCTCCCCTAGATGGCAGGTTATCCACTACATGATAATTATGTTAAAATACTTAAGAAATCAAATATATGTATAGTTATTTCCATACATCATTTTCTCTGCAGGAGAAATCATATCTACAAGAAATAATAATCCGATAAAGGGAATACAATGCAAGCAAACCTCAATAGAGAACATGAAAATGTTATGTGGTGGTCCACTTTTCACATCCCTCTCTCTGGGTGTATATGGCTTTCTTCATTGAACAATTGGAATTGGTTTGAAGCATTTCATTGTTGAAGAGACTCATGTCCCTTAGAACTGATCCTCATATAGTATTGTTATTGCCATGTATAATGATCTCCTGTTTCTTCTCACTTCACTCAGCATCAGTTCATGCAAGTCTCTCCAGGCCTCTCTGAAATCGTCCTGCTGGTTGTTTCTCACAGAGCAATAATATTCCATAACATTCATATACCATAATTTATTCAGCCACTCTCCAATTGATGGGCATCCATTCAGTTTCCATTTTCTAGCCACTACAAAAAGAGTTGCCACAAACATTCTTGCACATGTGGGGCCCTTTCCTTTTTTTATGATTTCTTTGGCATATAAGCCCAATAGAAACACTGCTGGGTCAAAGGGTATGCATAGTTGGATAACTTTTTGAGCATAGCTCCAAATTGCTCTCCAGAATGGTTGGATCTGTTCATGGCTCCACAAACAATGGAAGATGACAGATCTTGTGTGATTCTAATTACAGTTCCTCACTATCTGAATTGTTTCTTTCTAGCTGCTTACAATATCTTTTCCTTGATCTGATAGTCCTGAAATTTAGCCATGATATTCCTTGGAGATTTAATTTTGGGGTCTCTTTCAGGAGGTGATTGGTGAATTCTTTCAATGGCGATTTTGCCTTCTGATTATAAAACATCAGGGCAGTTTTCTTTCATGATTTCCTGGAAAATAGTTTCTAGATTCTTTTT
>JAJPUD010009284.1:52675-76845 GCA_023553655.1 Myrmecobius fasciatus | reverse complement strand
TAATTTCCTCTTCATTGGAGGAAAGTTCTCCCTTATCATTCTTGAGACTAACAATTTGATTTTCCTCTCTCCTTTTTCTTATCAAATTAACTAAAGGCTTATCTATTTTGTTGGTTATTTCATAGAACCAAATCTTAGTTTTATTTATTAACTCAATAGTTTTTTTTTATTTTCAATTTTATTAATTTCTCCTTTTACTTTTAGAATTTCCAATTTGGTATTTAATTGAGGGTTTTTAATTTGTTCTTTTTCTAGTTTTTTTTTTAATAATAAGCTCAATTCATTGATCTTTTCTTTCTCTATTTTATGCAAGTAAGCATCTAGAGATAAAGAATTGGTGCTTAAAACCACTTTGGCCGTATCCCACAAATTTTGGTATGTTGTCTCCTTATTGTCATTCTCCTGGATGAAATTATTGATTGTGTCTATGATTTGCTCTTTCACCCATTCATTCTTCAGGATTAGATTATTGAATTTCCAATTACCTTTTGGTTTATTTTCTCCTGGCCTTATATTGCATGTGATTTTTATTGCATCATGATCTGAAAAGGATGCATTTACTATTTCTGCCTTTCTGCATTTCATTTTAAGGTTTTTATGCCCTAATACATGGTCAATTTTTGTATAGGTTCCATGGACTGCTGAGAAAAAAGTAAACTCTCTACTGTCTCCATTCAACTTTCTCTATAGATCTATCATACCTAACTTTTCTAACAATTGGTTTATCTCCCTAGTTTCTTTCTTGTTTATTTTGTAGTTTGATTTATCTAATTCTGAGAGAGCAAGGTTGAGATCCCCCACTAGTATTGTTTGGCTGTCTATTTCTTCTTGCATCTCTCTTAATTTCTCCCCTAGGAATTTGTGTGCTATTGCACTTGGTGCATATATATTTAGTATAGATATTGCTACATTATCTATGGTACCCTTTAATAAAATATAGTTTCCTTCCTTAGCTCTTTTGATTAGATCTATCTTGGCTTTTACTTGATGTGAGATAAGGATTGCTACCCCTGCTTTTTTTTGTTCACCTGAAGCATAATATTTTCTGCTCCAGCCGTTTACCTTCATCTTATATGTGTCACTATGTTTTAAATGTGTTTCTTGTAGACAACATATTGTGGGATTCTGGTTTTTGATCCAGTCTGATATCTGCTTCCGCTTTATGGGAGAGTTCATCTCATTCACATTCATAGTTAGAATAACTAATTCTTTATTTCCTGACATCTTATTTACCCAAGTTATGTTTTCCCCTTTCCTTTCCCCTTTCTCCCTTCCCCCCACCTCAGTACTTTGCTTTTGATGACCCCTCCCCCAAACAATACTCCCCTTTCCTTTCCCCTTTCTCCCTTCCCCCCTCCTCAGTACTTTGCTTTTGATGACCCTCTCCCCCAAACAATACTCTACCCTTTAGATCCCCTCCCCCTGTTTTTACTCCTTTCCCCTGATTCTTCTATTTTCCCTTCTATTAGTTTGTCCCTTACTTTTCCTCCTTTCCCTCCCACTTCCCTCTAGCAATAGACAAGTTTCTATGTGAAATCAAATGTCTGATATACACTTTTAGAGCCCAACCTGATGAGAGTAAGATTTACACAGTGCTCATCTCCCTCCCCTCTTTCTCTCAATTATATTAGGTTTTCTTTGCCTCTTCAAGTGATTTTACCTTGTTTTTACCTCCTTTTTTTTTAGATCTTATTTTACCACTTTTTCCCTCTTTTCCCCAGTATGACAACCTTTTCCCCTCTAGTTCTCTTTTTCATATTATCAAAGTAATATTTAGTTAATTATACCCCCAAACTTTTGAGTATCCCCCTAGTAAAAATAAAGTTCTCAAGAGTCCTTTCCTTTTTACCTTTTTATGCATCTCTTGAGTTCTGTGTTTGGGTGTCGAATTTTTTGTTCAGATCCGGTCTTTTCATTAGAAATAGGTGAAATTCACCTATATCATTGAATGACCATCTTCTTCCCTGGAGGATAATGCTCATTCTAGCTGGATAGGTTATTCTTGGCTGTAATCCAAGTTCCTTTGCCCTTCAGAATATCTGGTTCCAAGCCCTTCGATCCTTCAGTGTGGAAGCTGACAGATCCTGTGTGATTCTAATTATTGATCCTCGGTATTTGAATTGTTTCTTTCTAGCAGCTAGCAGAATCTGTTCCTTGGTGCTATAGTCCTGAAATTTAGCCACGATATTCCTTGGGCTCTTAATTTTGGGGTCTCTTTCAGGAGGTGATCGGTGAATTCTTTCAATGGTGATTTTGCCCTTTGATTCTACAATCTCAGGGCAGTTTTCTTTCAGGATTTCCTGGAAGATAGTGTTTAGATTCTTTTTTTCATCATGGCTTTCAGGAAGTCCAATAATCCTTAGATTGTCTCTCCTAGATCTATTTTCTAAGTCAGTTGTTTTTCCTAGGAGATATTTCATATTTTCTTCTAATTTTTCATTTTTTTGTTTTTGTTTGACTGATTCTTCAAGTCTTATTGAGTCATTCACTTGCATTTGTTCAGTTCTTATTTTTAAAGTGTTGTTTTCTTCAGTTACCTTTTTAAGCTCCTTTTGTAACTGGCCAATTTGTTCATTGCACTCTTTTTCCACCTCACTAATTTTATTTTTTAATAAATTGGTGTCTTTTTCATATCTCTTTTGCAGGGCATCATATCCTTTTTGCAAGATACTGTATCCTTCTTGCACTGATTTCAGTTTATTTTCCCATTTATCCTCCAGCTCTTTTTTGAGGTTCTTTATGCAATCTTCCAGAAAGGCCTTTTGAAACGGGGACCAGTGATGGTCCTTGCTGTTATTTTCTGGATTTTTGTCTAAAGAAACCTCTGGATCTGAGGTTGTTTCTTTGCCTTGATAAAAGATGTCTATGGTGAGAGTTCTCTTTTGCTTCTTCATCATTTTTTTTTTTAGACAGTGTGGATATCTCTTTAAGGTAGGGGAAAAAAAAACCCGCAGCTGAAGACGCTTTGCCCTGGGGCACTTCGGCGAGTTGACTTAAGGTGCTGGGCCGGTGGGGGCTAGGACTAAGTCCGAATTACTCCTTAAACAAGGCAAGTCTGCCAGAACACCTGCCCCCAATCAGGGCAGAGTGTCCCGAGTGCCTCAGATAAACTCCAGGTGTTTGGAATTTGGAGTTTGGAGTTTGGAATTTCTTCCACGATGAGCTGAGCTGAGTACCACCCTCACTTCCGGCCTGCACAGGGGTCGTCTATTTATCTCTCTGTCCGAGTCCGACTAACCTGATATGAAGTTATCCAGAGAGCCGTGCCCAAATATTTCTGAGTTCCTTGACTTGAAGATCAGTTCAGAGGCTTATTTTATTGTTGATTTGAGAGAAGATCGGAGGAGAGGCAGAAAGTCACCTTTTCACTCCGCCATCTTGGCTCCGCCCCCAGGTGTTGAGATTTTTGAAGTCATATATATGACCAGAAAATTTCCATATCCTTATTATTTGGGAGTTCTCTATGATTTCTTTGCTTCTCAAGTCTCCATAATAAAGCTTTTTACTGATATTGAATTACTTATTTTGTTGTTTGCTGTGGCTCCTTATATTTCTTTAATCATTTGACGTTTGCACTTAATTGCTGATTTAGAAAATCTAGAATTTCTCACGTACTTTTGTTTTCCAGATTCCATTCTCTATGTCCTTTTTGTTGCCTTCATTTGCATAATGTAGCATACCCATTTTCTATTGGTTGTGTCAGACAACTTTTTATATGATAAATGTTCCAATGCTTTTCTGCTCATCCTTAATAGGCTCTCTCAGGTCATTTCTTTCATGGTGGTGTTTGATGTTTGTCCAAGGAACATTCCTTCACAGTTTTACTTTTCTTCCTTCTGTTTTTATCTTGGCAACAGCCAAAATATATGCTGTCATATCGTGGATCCTGCATTCTTATTATACTTTCTGTCAAATAGTATAGAAAAATGCATTCTTTTGAGATTAAAAAATCACTATTTTAATATAGTTAGTCTGTTGGTGGGATTCATGACTTCAAGTCCAAATAAAGCTTTTAAAAATTCTAAAAATTCTATCTCCTATTTAAAACAGCTGAGTCATTGTTTTTTTTTTTTCATTTTTTTTTAAAGAATTGGGTAATTTCTTGTTTAGATTAAGAGAAGATTTCCAGTGACTGCTTGTTCTTCAACTTTTGCCTCTTTGGATTTTAGGTCTTCAATATCATCTATTATGCCATCTAACCCAGGATTAAATTAAATTATTTCTTACAATTGTACCATATTGGTTAATTATAAATTAATGTATGACTTGGACAAAAGGCAGATTGAAACCTTCGCTTCTAACTGCCAGGTTCAGTTTTCAGTTCTGTTAGCATGTAACATGGATATATAATCAGAGTATCTAAGTCTAAATCCCATTCTATGTATACTTGTGGTTTATCCACTTTAGGGGTTAGCACCATCTTCAATGAAATATTTTTACCAGGTGGACTGTGGAATTGTATTGCCCATTTGTTCCAGTGTATCTTGCTTTCTTGAATTTTAGAGAAAGAGGGCTCTTTATTTGATCATCCTCCCTATCCATTCCTATTTACACAATGGTTTCAACTGACTGAGTTAAACAATGTCCTATGCAGTTGGAACTATTTCTTTAACTCTTAGGAGTCATACTGATTGGGATGTTAATGCAATCAGTGAAATTCCCAAAGCCCAATATGTCAATATTTCAAGAAGAGCACTGAATATAAGTATAACCTCTGAAACGGACTCTGTGATCATGAGCAAGCTGTATCACCTGTAAATATTCCAGGCATTTTCCTATAACTAAGATACAAATGAATTGTTGATCTCATTGGCAGCTTATTTCTATGCTGGGAGTTCCTCATAGCAATGAAATCAAACTCTCTCATGTCCAAAAAAGACTGTCAAAACTGGAAGGGACATCCTGTGACTGCTCTACTTCTGACTGGAGAATTAGGCCAAGTTTGGGGAATGTTTGTAGCTTATGTTGAGTTACCAGAAGCTGAGATGAGTCAAACAGCCAAATGCCCTTGGCTGGAAATTCAACCTAGAAACCTGGCACTTAGAAATTCTGCCACCATGGAGATAGAGACAGAAAAGTGAGCTCAAAAGAAACAGTGCAACAGAGCTTAAATTAACAACTGAAGAAACAGAATCTGCCGATTCTGGCTCTGTCATCCCTTAGCAAATATAATCACAGGAAATCACATTCTCTTCTCAGTGAGAAATTTTCAATAAATTATTTCTAAAGCTCAAAATTGCAGTGGATTAATATGCCATATGAACACCTGAAATACAAACACTTGATTTGGATTCTATCCAGTGCATCTCTCTGAAAATACCTGTTATGTTCCAAAATCTGTTGACATTCCCTTTTACTTCTTTCTTATCCTGATACTACAAGGGAATGCTACATTTAGAAAGGCAATTTGGGTCCTAAAAAAGACTTAAAATGAAATATTATTTTCTATAATTTTACCTAATTTTAAAAAAATAGGTGGTGAGTATACTTATTAGAATTTGGAAATCTGCCAAACGATTAGCTCTCTGGAGAGGTTTTATATTGTCATGCTTGCAATGTCTACCCAAACCTCAAGAATTTAATTATAGCAAAAGGAAAACATAGTCGTGAGAGTAAATAAATGATTTTAAAATATAAATTCATCCAATCAATTAAGAAGCAAATGAGAAAAGGTACATAAGACAACTGTTAGATCTCCTTGAATTGCAGAATAGAACAAATTATGGTACTAGATGTAATTAACTATGAAAACTAAGGAGGAAAGAAGTATTAAAGATATTTTTCATAGCAGCTACAATATTTAAGGATTATTATTTTCAACAAAAAAGTTCCCCTATACACACTTGCATGTCTACACACACACACACACACACACACACACACACACACACTACTAAATCCTAGATCCCCTTAGAATTTAAACTCCATTGATCAGACAAACCTGGATAAATTTCCTACCCTGATACTTCATCATGGCATAATTCTTAGATCAAACAATTTGCCACTATTTAATGTGCAATCTTTGTTCAACAAGCAAAGAGTTGGCACACTATTAGATTTATTGAATCTTAAATGAAAACAAAACAAACAAAAAAAACCACAATGACATGGAAGCTAAATGGAAGGATGACTGTGAGTTTCTCCTTGAAAAAGCCAAAAGGAAGTAATGAACTTAGTTTTATTTCATGCACAAAGATAGGAGGAGGTATTATGTCAAGGGATATAATCATTTCTCTTCAAAGTGCCCAAAATTACACAAATCAAAAGGATCTCAATGATAATAATTACAGCCTATATCCTAAGATCCTCTGAAAAGAACAAAAAAAA
The DNA here is from genome assembly GCA_023553655.1 of Myrmecobius fasciatus. NCBI lineage: Eukaryota > Metazoa > Chordata > Mammalia > Dasyuromorphia > Myrmecobiidae > Myrmecobius > Myrmecobius fasciatus. The sequence goes on along the minus strand of JAJPUD010009284.1, from coordinate 70,518 downwards.
AAGAAAAATCCATGAAAATCTTAATAAGATACTCCAAATTAAGTTAACATATATTTTGATACCCAGTGATTTTAAGATGAAAGTGATCGTGGAAAAAAGCTGTCAAGAACAATTTTGGAAAATGTTATCAGGATTAAGAAAGAATAGGCTTGTGGACTATTCAAAAGCTTCACATTGTACATTATGAATACATTTTTTAAAGAAGAGATTCAGCTGGTACTGGACAATGTGAGTAATGAATATAACAAATGAAATTGACTCTGCTGAGGAAGAAAGACCACTCTCAGAACCACAAACCATTTTTCATAGCAACTCCATTTGGGAGACAATCTCTGAAATACTGTCCCAATAGCCTTAGTATTATAGATAGGTTTTTATACTTCAGGCAAAAGGAGGAAGAGAAGAATCAGGATATGTGGAAAAGTTAAGACTTTCTAAGAACCAAAATTGTTGAAGTAGCTGAAGTAAGAGAAAAAGAACGGGAAGTTAGGACAGACATTTAAAAGTCTCAAGAATTACAAATGGGAAACACCTTCCTGAACATGAAAAGTGATGCAGTTTAAGGTCATTACTGAAAAGAAAAACAACTTGCAGATACAATGGCAAGGGAGAAAAACTGGAAGCATGTTTCCTTATACTAGTCCCAAGAAGAACAGTTTTTTAAGTGTAATTGTTAAGGTAATTTGTTCTCTTAAACAATTATTTTAAAAGACAGTAAATTAGTTGTTAAAAATGAATCTCAAATCAACTGAGCTTAATCATATCAATGAGTGATAGTCAAAGTAAATAGCAAATAAGGAAGAAAGCATATTAAAGAAGACCAGAAGTTCTATCTAGTCTTGTTCAAAACAAGTTTTTGACTCAAAAGCAAAGCAAATATTTAATGCTTGCTATTTCTCAGGAAAGTTTAACTTATACAAAATAATAACTACAAGGAGAGATGATCCTAAACAACTTGTCTCCCAGAAAATACTTCATCTCTTTAGCAGGTGGGAGAATATACCAGCTAAAGTAAACAACAAGCTAATTCTGTAGACTTTTAACCAACTCAAAACATGTAGTGTAATGATCACAGGTTGCTGATATTGCTCATGAGAATAAATCCCAAAATCTGAAAGTGAATTAGCAAGAAATGTATTAGGTTGTTTGATAGAGGAGAGAAAGCGTGAAAGAAGGTATGGCTTCCTCTTCTTTCTGATTGGGAAATCCTATATTACATAGGATTTAGACAAAGGTGGTCATGTAAAAGACATACAGATATAGTTAAGGAAATTTGACTAAAAACAAAGTAGATTGAAATAAGAGTAAGTATGAGAATTAAATAAAATTTGGGTGAAGCCAAAATACAAGCTTGGGTGGATCCATCACAATTTGCAGGTATGGTAACCCAAAACAAAAATGTTTTGGGTGAGACCAAGATCTGGGGAAACCCAAAATACCTTGTTGCCATTTTCTTTATTCCTAGAGAGTTATTGGGATCAGGAAACATTTGAGTATGACAACTTTTAATCACCTAAGGTTGGATTTAAATAGTGTAATAATTTTTACTGAACAATATAATACATTTTAATTCTATAATAGTATGTTCTCTATATATGGATAACTATACTCTATAAGCAAAACTATCCCCACATCCTTCTATTTTCTTTATCCCAACTATCCTTAGACTTTCAAGCTAAATCTAGTTCTTTATCTTAGACCTATTTCACTCTCTACATTCCACTATTTTTGTTATGAGTCAGACTTCTATGTCTTTTTCCTTTCACAAGAAGAGTGCTGTATGGGAGATGGAAACATAGTATAAGTGAATTCAAAATAACCTAATTTAAGTCTTGAATATGATATTTACTATGTATGTGACAGGGGAAGGATAGTATTTAATCTCTTTTAACCTTTTTTCCTTCATCAATAAAATGGACTATCTACCTCAAAAGGCTGTTGTTAGAATAAAAATAACATGTTTGAAATTAAATGTGGATTAATATATGATTAGTTATGATATTAATAATATCTATATCAGCTTATTGAGTTCTTCTAAGGTAGTGCAACTGGAAGGTAAGCAATGATAACCCAACTTTGACTAATGTGAGACCAAGTAAGAGTTTGACCTTGAACCATAGTGACAGCTGCTGAATTTGATTATTCCTTCACAAACCTGAATTCTGATTGATTATATCTTAATCAAATGCCTTTTCCTCTGGGTAACTGCTTGATTAAACTTAGAGTTTCATCATGAAGTACTATATTTAATTTTCATTTTCACTAGATTGAGGAGCATATTTATGTCTCTTCCACATATTTTTCTTTCCTTATATTTTCTAACATTCCTACTTCATAGATTGGTTGTAGAGATTAAACACTGCTTCAAGGCCCTATTACACACAAAGCAATAGTACTCGTTTTTCTTTTCTTTTTTCTTTTTTTTAACTAAGGCAATTGGGGTTAAGTGACTTTCCCAGGGTCACACAGCTAGGAAGTGTTAAGTGTCTGAGACCAGATTTGGACTCAGGTCCTTCTGACTTCAGGGCTGGTGCCACCTAGATGCCCAATAGTACTCATTTTTCAACTGGTATGCATAGCAGTAAACAGTTGAAGAGTTTGTAAGTTTAGTTACAATTCTAATATGTTGTACTATTAATATTTTGTATGTTTAAAACTTGAATATGACATACAGAAAGAAACTTCCACAAGCAATTGGCAGGTTGGGTCCCCAGAGAGTAGCCAATTGATTCTACCTTTAGGGCTCTAGAAGTAATCCTTGAGGACTGTGATTGATTTTTAATAGTATTGTTCACAGCCCCCTTTTAGTGTGCTTAATATTTATTAACCAGTTTATATCTCTCCAAAATCAATTAAACAATCGGCATCAACTTTTACAAAGGAATATTTATTGAGAAGTTATAATAAGAATCCATATAGAAATAACCCCTTTTTAAAGTCTGTGATACCCTTTCCCCAAAATACACCAGAAGTCCAGAGGGAATGTACTGAAACTTAGAAAGGATATTTGGCAAAGTAGTATCTCACAACTCCTATTTGGATGGAAGTTCTTTTCTTCATTTTGTGGTGTTCTCAACATTGCCATTAAGTAGATGTAACTCTCTGCTGAAGATGTGCTACTCTGTACTCTAAAGGAATCCTACTTTAAACTTTTTTTTCTTTGGTATGTCTAATTTGCCCTTCTCAGGTAGAGACAGTATACATTATCATTCAGTCTCTCTGATAGCATAGTCCATGGGAGAAAGGGTACTGTGATGCCCTCTCTAAGTTCAAATCCCCTTCCTTTTTTATTTCTTCTGGTTATAGAAGCATGGTGTCTTTTCTCAAACTACTAAAGTTTGACTTGAAGTAGTTTTTTGAATGCTCCAGATGAAATATACCCTGAGACAATCCAGAAGTCTGTCTAATTCTCTTGACCAATTTTAAGGGATTTTGTCTTCTGAGTTCATCCAGCAGTTTGAGTACTTCTTTTGCACTTGATTAAATTGTTCACCCCTAGTTTATCAGTTGATTCACTAGAGATATGTAATCATTTATCACTTATTTTATATCTTTGATTGATTCTTTAATTTAATTAAAGAGATATTCTCATCTAAAAAATAAAATACATTAACAGAGCATTTTTCTTAGTTGTGTTAATTGGGAGGTACATCCCTTTTACAGATATATTTTATTTTCCTCAACCTTATCATAAGATGTCTCCCTCGTTATTCTATTACTACCAATTTGCTTCAAGCAAATAATCAGTACAAATCAATAGTAAACATAAGTGCAACCAAAAGATGATACATTGTATATATTAAATCTAATTCAGTTTTATTTTAGTCAATATTATATAATTAATCATTATGTAATAACTTTTTTCTTATAGTACTTAAATCCAAAGGTAATAAAATAAATTAGCTTCAAATTTTCAATATTTCTATTTTTAAAAAATTGTATTGGATCAATATACTTTAATATACTAATGAATCTATGATCTCATCAATAGGGTGTACTCCCTCCAACCATAAAGATCATAATCTATTCAATCTTTCCATTTTGTGACTCCTCCCTATGTCTTCTTCTAATTCCTCCATACAAATAGGAAATGAGATGGAGTGATGGGGCCCTTTTAGTTCTGTTGACTTATGGGCTATTCATTCATTATCCTTTTTATGCAGTACATGGTTGGTCTGCCTCTTATTTCACTCAGATCTTTTTGATGATGTCTTTTAAATAACTCCTTATCTATTTGTAAAATATTATTGTCTATACCCATGACTCAATTTTGATTGTGCTGAAGTTATGATAGATATTACATGATTTACAACCACATAACAATAATAGAGGAGAATTAGCATTAAAACTTAAGGTTTTTTAAATTTAGAATTATACTGAATAAAAATTTTTAATGCAAACTGACCTAGAGGTCTTATTATTAGACATATGCCTCAAATATGTCAAATACAGAAAGAAATGTTCCATATACACCAAAACATTCATAGGAGTACTTTCGAAGTAGCAAAGAATTATAAATGAAGTAAATGCCCATTGATTGGGAGAAAACCTTTTACAGAAAGTTTTATGAAAAAACAGGAATATTAATGTACTATAGAAATAATGACTATGAACTATTCAGAAAAACTTGGGAAGACTAGTATGATACAGAGTGAGGTAAGAATAAAGAGTAAAACAATATACACAGCTATGTAAATGGAAAAAAAATCAAAACAAAATTGAATACTTTGGACAAGTAAATAATATATGATATTATAAAAAGATATGAAAAAATGTGCCTTCCTTCCTTCTTCAGAGGTGGGGTACTACAGGTGTAGAATATGACATATGCCTTCAAGCTCATTTAATTTGTTGTTAGCTTTGGTAAGATTTTATTCTCTTCCTCTTCCCTTCTCCCCAACTTAGTTAAAGTAAGATAACTTAGATAAAGGATTCATCCCTGGATTATTTTTTAATTCAAAGAGGAATGGAAAAACTGGGTTTCTCTTTCAGTGAAAAGTTTTGGGTTATTAACATTAATGCACAATTTCCAAATACAACCCACTTGTTCATCTCCTCCTATACAAGCCTATTCTGGTTGGTTTCATTAATTATCATCTTTTACCTTTTTTGAGGGTTTAATTTATCCATTGTTTATCTAACTGCATATTATAGTGGAGAGAATGGAAGAAGCAAAATTTATTAAGCACTTAATAAACAATACACATTCTTTGAGCTTTGTTTTTTCTTGAGTAGATAGTTGAGTCAATTTTTTTTGTATGACTATGTGTCTTATTTAAATTTTTTTCTTAATGTACTAGAATTGGAAATAACCAGTATAATGACATCTACAAAGGATCTATAGACTTTACCATCTGCAGATAAAGATAAGGTTGCTTTCTTGTTTTTTAATGCTGTAAACATCTATGTGATACATAATATATAAATATCTTAAGATGTTTTCAAATATATACAAATCTTATTGAACACAGGATTCTAGGCAGCTCATCCACCTTGCCCTAGGTTCCTAATCTATGAAATAGTCATCTGATTTGTTTATCTAGCTCTTATGAAAATCAAATAAGGTAACATATTATAAAGTTTTAGATAACTCTAAGCTCTTGTTACATTTAGCATTCCCATATCATAAATCTTGAACCCAAGAATTTACTGTGTAATTGATCTCTGTGATAAACTCTTACTCATCTGAATCCAAATAAACCAGAAAAGTAAAATCAAAAGCATATTTTCATTTTAAAAAAAGAAATAAATGATAAATAAGCATGTAAGGATTTTTTTTTTCCCCAAAAAGGCATCTTCCTGGAATTTGTAAACATTCACACTGCTCTATCTTTCTCAGTGAGTGCCTGGAACAGTGAGAGCTGGCAATCACGCTGAACACCCTGAGGCATTCATCAGTACATTGCAGTAGTCTGATTGCTTTCTGAATCATGGGGGCATGGAGAAATGGGAAAGATTAAACTACGTTCCACTTAGTGTTTGCAGAGGGGAGAACTGTACACAGAAGCAGAACCTGGCATTTTAGCGCTACCTCTAATCCTTAATAATTACGACTTTGGACAAACTTTCACCTCAGGGATAAAATGGGAACAATTATATTTTAATTCCCTTTGCCACAGTGTTCTTGAAACCATAAAACATAATATAAGATATTTCTGTTATTATTCATTGGCCTCTTCATTATACAATAGTAATCCATGAACTCCACAACCCCCCAATTAACCAGATTTTATTGATGATTTATTAACAGGATTTTTCCCCCTGAGGCAATTGGGGTTAAGTGACTTGCCCAGGGTCACACAGCTAGGAAGTATTAAGTGTCTGAGACCAGATTTGAACTGAGGTCCTCCTGACTTCAGGGCTGATGCTCTATCCACTGCACCACCTAGCTGCCCCAGGATTTGAAGTTTATTAAATGCTATATAATTTTATGTAATCTGCATACCTAATGGCTTTGTAAAGCAGATAGAGGTTTCTTTGCTTGGTTATTCAATTTCAATCTTTTGGGTAATTAACAGGCAACAGAGTAGAGATACAGACAGACTTGGAGTCAAGAAATGAGTTCAGATCTTAGCTAGGACACATGCAAGGTACAAAACCCTGAACAGGTCATTCAACCTCCCAGTCCTAACTGGTAAAAAAGACATATTAATAGCACCTACCTGCCAAGTAAATATCAAATGAGTTAGAATCTGTAAAGCACTTTGAAAATCTTAACTGGCTATCTAATGTTTACTTTTGTTGTTGTAATTGTTGATTACAATAATCTTCTGCTAATGCAAATCCTTCTCCTGGATATTTTAGTCTTAGAGAGTTGACTAAGAGATAATGACAAATTAAGTGATTTGTGGCCATGCAGCTAGCAGGTCTCAGAGGCAGACTGAGCTCAGGTGTTCTTGACTCAAAAGCAATTTGTATGCTACAGGATGCAGGCTCTTGGGAAGTAGGTAATATCGGTATTAATAACATCCTTTTTTAAAGATAAGAAGACTAAGGCTCCCCAAAGTCACAAGGCTAGTAAGTTACAGAGTTCTCATTTGTAACCCCATCTTCTGCCTGCTGATTCCTCAAACATTTTAAATTAGTGGAAGTTGTTTTTGCATAGATTGAATAGTAATTTATATCATCAATGTACATTCATTAAAACTTTAATAATGGTGAGGTGAGTCTTTCTGTATGAGTTAGCTTTTAAAAATTAATTCATCCTTTGATAACACTAATTCAATGAAGATATCACTTATGAAGGGAGAGTGCTTGCTAAAGCAGCTAAACAATTATGCATTATCATTAGTTGAGCAGAACTTTGGAAATCATCCATAAATGTGTGCCTAGAACATCAATGATCATACACATGATAAATGCTTAATGTATTGAATTTGATTTTATCTAACTTGGTTGATGATTTTAGACAGTTTCAGGTACAACTACAGTATTACAAATAATGATAGCCTAAAGGATGTCACATCAGCTTGTCTGCCTTCACTGTCTCCCCAAGAAAGAAAATAAATGACGTTGGCATTGTTTTGTTGCCTAGCAACAATGATTTTAAACTCCCTAGCAAAGTGGATGTAAACTGCTTTACATAAATGATATCTTCTGTTCTTCATTGACATAGTTTATTATGTCCATTTTATAGGAAGAAAAGGAAGGCTCAAAAGGCAAATGATTACTACTTCAATCATTTAATGTTCCTTTTTAAAATTGCCTTGTATTGTGCACATATGTTTATTTTGTTTCCCCTATCAGGTTCTAAGGATGACTTTTTTTTGTATCGTTAATGCCTCACAACGTTCCTGGCATATAACAATCAGTTTATTTAGTGCTTGCAATGTGCTAAACACTGTGTTAAGTTATAAAAATACAAAGAAATAGCAGAAACAGTAACTGTCCTTCAAGAGTTTACATTCCAATGAGGAAGGCTAAACACATGTATATATGTTTAAGTTTGTATATATGTACATACACATACTATATGTATCTATCTATGTATATTCATAATATATAATATATGAATACAAAGTAGTTTGGGAGGGAAGGTGAAGCATCTGGATGAACCACAGTTCTAGATCATGGCAATCAAAAAAGTTATGCTTGATAGTGAGATTTCAAAGATCTGATCCTTCCATGTGTAACTGATGTGAAGTGAAAGTACAGATCATGGTAAATGAGGAGGCTCATAAACTGGGAGACCAGAAATCCCTCATTATAAGTGGGAGAGTTGGGGAGGAAAGAAAGACTAAGGTACTCTATGTAATGTACTTAAGAAAGGAGAATTTATAAAGAATCCTCTATATTAGGGCTTCTTAAATTTTTTCAACTCATAACTTCTTTTCACCCAAAAAATTTTTATATGACCTTAGGTATATAAGCATTTAAAATTAGTATACAAATAAAATACTTATTGATAACAAATCATAATTTTGTGATCCCCACATTCATTTCCAAAACCCCATATGGGATAATGAGCCACAGTTCAAGAAAGTTTGATCTATATCTATATAGAGATGAATGGACTGTGCCTTGGTGGAGACAAATTGTTAAATGATGGTGACAGAGAAAAAAACTATAGATGTAGAAGTTAGGAACAACTAGTTGGGAACAAAAATATGTCTACTTTTCCTGTTTTGAAAGGTATGAGGGATATGAGGGAAGAAAAATCCTTTACCAAAGAGGCTGGTCAGGGATGTTGGGCTTTCTTGAACATAAAAAAGATAATAATGATGAAATTTATATAATGCTTTAAAATTTATGAAATATTATCATCTCATTTGATCATCATATCAATTCTGAGTAGACACCATTACTATTCCCATTTTTCAAATGAAGAACCTAAGTCAGAGAGATTAAATGGCTTGCCTAAGGTCAAGTTTCTAAAGTTGAATTTGAACTTGTCTTCCTGACTCTAAATCTAATACTCTATCCAATGCTCTAAAAAGTCTAATACAAAAGAAAATTTATTAATGATAGAATAGATAAAAGTTTTTAAAAGGCACAAAGAAGGAGAAGGCAGAGGATGACAGGGACTCTGGAGACCAAGGCAATTGGATTTGCAGGTATGATCCTGGGTTGAGTTGATGCTGAATTAAGTCCTTGTATCTATGCCTTTGATGGTTATGGAGAACTAAAGCATTGATTTTCTCACCCTCCTTAATTTTCCAAAGTAGAATGGGTTTTCCTTACTGGAGATCTTGGAGTAAAGGCTTGAGAATATGTGGAATGAACTAAATGATGACTCTCTCATGGGAATATGGCCTTAAATTATTCCCTATCACTTGAGACTTTTATAATAACAAATTGAGTAATAGCTAAAAAGCTGCAGGTGTTCCATTGAATGAACATTCCCCCCAAGTTTCCTACCAACTCTTAATTAGCATTTAAGTCCTTCTTTTAAAGACAATTTAGTCTTTTGTTTCTGGGATAAATTTGTATGTTTAAAAGATGTCTGGATTCTACCAAACAATGGGAGAAAAGGTCAAAAGAGGGGACCTTCTGTTCTATTTACTCTTGTATTTTGCAGTTTATGTTTTGCACTTCTTTACTGACAAACACCTTGTCCAGTTATCTGTTGAGAGATGCCCTTTCTCATGAGATTGTAATAACTCCTTTTGTGTTTTTTCTTACTCCCAGAGTCTCAGATTGCTTTTGTGGTTGCTCTATCCCACCCAGTTTGGGGACTCGTTTTCTAATAGTGAGGGGTGTCTCCTTTACCGAATCCTCGAGTTCTCAGGTAGTCCTTGGACTTGGCTCAGGAACTCTCGCTCCAATTGGGTAAACTCTTGAAGAGAGACACTTGGAGAAAGCAAAAATGGAAGTAGGTTAGAAAGATAAAGGATTAATTGGGCCTAGAAGATGAACCATCTGAGAAGAGTTTGAGATCAATCAGGTAAATTGTGCAGCACAACCCAGATGAACAAGAAATGGTGGGGAATGGGGGGGCAGAGACTATCTGTAAGAGGACTCTCCTCTGCCAAGCAACTGGTGAGCAGCCTAGGTAATTGGGATTAATACTGGGAGAATTTAGGTGGTTAAAGTTCATAAAAGGGAAAAATTTGTAACGGAAAGCTTTGTAAGGGTCAATGTTGAAAAATTACCCATACATATGTTTTGCAAATTAAAAAGCTTTAATAAAAATAAGTTCATAAAAGGCTCCTATTTCCCTTTGAAATTGGGGAAATCCTAAGCAGTTCGAGCCCGTAAGTATTCTCCAATTTTCCTTGGGTAAGATGGGGTAAATTCTCTATAGAGAGGATAAGAAACTGTGAACCTTGGAAAAAGAAGGTAGATGGCCCTACAGCTATCAATGTCCTGAGAAGATAGCTCTTTAGGAAGAATTGGGATGAAGTACCAAAATGTATAGGGAAATACTGTTGTTTTATTTGGGCAGCTGACCCACTGGCTGGGAGAAACTGTCCATCCCCGAAAGGCTGGGTGTAAATTCAAAGGAGCCTTCAATACTGGTCAGCCTGCTCCAGAACTTCCCTTCTTTCTTCCATTCCAAGGTGGGACCAAGAACAGAGAGCTTGATTGACTTAGAAAAGCAGTTTGTGTTTGTGTGTATGAGCCTGTGTTTGTCTTCTGTGTTTCTCTTAGTCAGCTGAATTACATAGGAAAAGATCTGGCTATTGGGGTTTAAAAAGTACTTGTTTTGAACATAATTGGACTTATATAAATAGCTTTTAGCTAGACAGAAAAAGGACTAGTTTTGAAATAGGGAAAATTTCTATCTCCCACATCAAAACAAACAAACGAACAACCCCACCACCACCACCACCACCACCATTTCTGTGCACCTAAATAATGCCAATTTGGGTCTGCAGAAATAGTTCATTAAAGTTATAGAACTGTTACAACATTTTAGCAGATTCTGGGGATTTTAAGACTAAGTTTTAAGTTGTTTGGCACTGTGTCAGCGAAATTGAGTTCATCCATTTTTAAATAGGCCTAATTTACATGATTAAAAACCTTCTGAGGCCAGAACTTGAGACTTACAGAAATAACTGCAGAAGGCAAAAAAAGCCACCCTCTCTGATTTTCCAAGCTTCTCAGGTTTGTGGAGTCCATCCTGGCTATGGTAGGGGCTCTGGCTGGCCTGAATTCTTCTGGGATTTACACTAGTGCTCCACCATCTTTGACATGCCCTCCTTCCCCCAGCATTTCTGGCATGGAGAGTGGACTAGTCCCCGGGACCACACACCTGTAGCTGAACACCTGGGTCCAAATTTCTCCAACTCTCTTCCTCAAGATCCTAAAATTTGCTAATTTCTTAAAAATCTGTAGATAGACTTGAAAGGGCAATTTTCTGTCACCTTAAATTTTGGGGCTGTGTGTGTTCAATTTGGAATTCTGATTCAGGAATTATATGAGATAATTGCTGTTAATGAGTACATGATAAAATTCTGAACTTTTTTCTGGTATAAGATTTTAGAAATATGTTTGCATTAATATAAGTATTGTATTTGATTTGATTTTAAGTTTAAAATATTTTTGGTTCTCTGGCGAGTTACATGTTTATATCTCCTAATTAGATAAACTTTATTTAAGCTACTATGTTGCTTTCTAAATTGTATATTGAGCAATTTATAAAAATTGTATGAATTGTGCTTTGACATTTTATCAGCTCAGCTGGGAAAATAGTATAAATTTTGCGAAATTTGGTCCAAAGTTGTTTAGATATTACACTATATTCTGAATCTTAAGGTTTGTCTTGCTATTTCCCTTTAACAAAAGTAAAAACAAGAAAATTTGTGGTATAGGGATATTTATAATTGCATAGCAAATTGTATCTGAAAAGTGTGTAATATATCTAAAGATAAATGAGAAAGTATTGAGAAGATGTCCCTGTAGAGGGAGGGAGATTCCAAAATATTTAGGTTAGGTTTAAATGAAATGACACCAAGGGGGATGGGTGGAAGCTTTTCCCTGGGCTCTGTTGCTTTAAAAGAGGATAGGAAAATAACATTGGATCAAATTGTATGTAAGTACAGATTGGTAGAGACTAATGATTCTGTTAAAAGAACACATTTTACTTTTAAGGTTTTATAAGAAATAATAGGGAGGGATTGCATATTAAGTGGTAACTCCATACACCTGGCCAACTGCCCTCATCAGGGAAAGTGGAAAGAATGAATCAGATTAATGTTAGAGACTAAATTGCCTTGAACCAAATGTTTGTCTATTGCTTTGTTAAAGAATTAGAACTGTTCCCAGAAGTGACCTGGGACTCTCTCCACACGAGAGGCTGTTTGGTTTACTTTTATTTGGCAGGGGAAAAAAGGGAGGGGGGGACCCTCTTATGAAACAAAGGATAGGTTTTTAAGAAACTATATACTGGCAGTGTCCTCATCCCTTTTTAGCTCTTAGAAAACAAGGATTGGTGATTTAGACAACACCTTTGGAGTTTGTAATTTGTAGGAAGTGGGCATTTACTAAATTCTGGAAGAAGCAGAATGGAAGGATTTTACCAGATGGTAGAGATGACTGAGACTGCAGTCTGGAGACTAAGAATACCAGGCTTAAAGGATCTGTAGAAGAACCTCATGAATGGACTGTTAAGGACAACTTATAACCCCTTAAATTGACTTTGCAATTAGGTGTTTTGGTGGGAAAGGAGATTAATTGGGCTTAGAGAAATTTTAATAATATTGGTGTTGTACCTATTAAATTTCCAGACAAGTTTATAGGGACTCCTTGATTGGAGGAAATTGAATTAACACTTTTTAGGATGAAGAAATTATTAATGTTAATTCTGATTTTAAAATGACTCAATACAATACAACAATACAATACAATGACAATACAACAATGCCGTTTGCACTGTTTAGGGGAGATTCTGAGAACCGTGATGTCTTTGTCCTTTTGAACATGGTTAAAACCTGAACATGTTTTGATATGGTGGTTATTGAACATTTTGAAGTAAAATGATTTGTGTAATGTTGAATTTAAAACCTATTCACTTAGATGTGAAGATAAGCTGTAAACTTTTTATGAAGAATCTCTTACTGTCATCAATGTAAGGTCATAGTCAATACCTATTTAGGATATGTGATCCTTGATAGCTAGATTCATCTAAAGCTTTGATAAATGAAATTTGCTATTTGAGATAAAATCTCTTGGAACTATAGCTGATATTATTTGGAGTTTTGAATTCAGATATGATTATATGATAGATTTCAAGCCAGTAATTCATTATCTGAAAGGAATATGCTACTCAGAGGAATTCAGGAAATGATTCTGAATTGTTACAAGTAGAGATTAGTATCTGGGCAAGAGTTGGGAGCACAATTTTGGCCTCTGTTTAAGGTGAGACCCTTTGACTCAGTTTCCCAGTGGTGTTCCTTTGAATAAGAACCCATCTGATTATTCCTGAGTCTGCTAAAATGTGGAATTGTTAAACTGAGACAAGGATGTTATGTATGTGCTCTCAGTCTGAGGCCTGAAGGACCAATTTTTTTTTTTCCTGAGGCAATTGGGGTTAAGTGACTTGCCCAGGGTCACACAGCTGTTACGTGTCTGAGACCAGATTTGAACTCAGGTCCTCCTGACTTCAGGGCTGGTGCTCTATCCATTGCGCCACCTAGCTGCCCCTTAAAATTACATTTTTTTTTTTTTTGCTTTTTGTTGAGGCAATTGAGGTTAAGTGGCTTGCTCAAGATCACACAACTAGGGAATGTTAAGTGTCTGAGACCAGATTTGAACTCAGATCCTCTGAAGGACCAATTTTTGATTATAATCATGTCCCTGCTTTTTTCCTCTTATAGCAAATTTTTATAATCAGGGCAAGTGTTCAATAGATTTGAGATCTTGCAGTTTCCTATCTGGAAATATGTGGTCATTATATCCTAAATAAGTATTTGATCTATTCATCTATCTGTTGCTAGATGTATATATCTGTTTCAGCATTTTTGTTGTTTATGACTTTAATGATATGCATTTTTATTTGTGAAAGATTATCTTTTCTAATTACTGGGGACACCAATGTTTGGGGTGATAGATGGGCTCCAGATGGGAGTTGGAGGTATAGAACCCCAATTTGTATGCTGAATAGAGTGATTGGACTCCAGATGGTGGTCAAAATGATTGCTAATCAGATGACAAAGGCACTGAATTTGTTATAGATTTGAGATTATATAGTTAGCAAGGAAAGGGCTTTTATAAATTCCTTGGTGGAATTCACACTTTCTCAGTAGAAAGGGAGTACCCTAGGAGGTTAAGGCATGCCCTTAGCTGGCAGACTAAATCCTGAAAGGGACTTAGTGCCCTAAAGGAATTAATTAGCTGTAGGGAGGAGAAGTGGGGTCAGAAAGCATAGTGGAGTTAGGAAAGATACCACATGCAATGTCTTTTCCCTCCCCCCATACCAAGGCAGAATGCTGTGGGGAGCTGACCCAAAGGAAGGTAGCAGGCATGGTATGGCCCACAAGTAGGTTTTATAGGGAAAATTTAACCTTAGGAACATGACTGGGGTTTTCACAGAAGAATGAGCAACCTGGAGAGGGAAGACAAGTTAAACAGGATGAACCCCAGTAGAGAAAAAGGCCAAACCAGGTCCACAGGGACTGGAGACTGAGAACAAGATGATTGAGGAAATATATCAAGAATGGTGTGAGAGGGCTTAAAAGGATAATAAATCAAGAGGAGGGATTGTGTGGAATGAACTGACTGAAGACCCTCTCATGGGAATGTTGTCTTTAACTATTCTCTAATTATAACTTGAGACTCTTGCGATAACAAGTTGAGCAGTAGCTAAAAAGCTGCAGGTGTTCAATTGCCTTGAATAAATATTCCCCTCCAGTCTCCCACCAACTCTTAATTAGTATTTAAGTACTTCTTTTAAAGGCAATTTTTTTCTCTCGTTTCTCCCCCAAAAGGGAGAAAAAGTCAATTTAATCTTGTGTTTTGCAGTTTATGCTTTGCACTTCTTTACCAACAAACCCCTTGTTGGTTTGGAGATGCCCTTTCTCACAAGATCATAATAAATCCTTTTTTGCTTTTTCTTACCCTGAGAACCTCTGATTGTTTTTGTGGTCACTATTGTCCCAAACGAGAACTACTTAACAGGCATCCAATAAAGAGAATTTTATTCAGGCAAAGGTAAAAAAAAAAGAGAGTCATTGATGTCCTTTTTGATTTAGACATCCTGTGATTCTATGGACACTTAATGTGTCCATCATCGATGGAAATACCAGCTCTGTTTCCTCCAGTGTAAAATGTGGAGACTCAACTAGAGAATTTCTAAAGTCATTTCCAGCTTTGATATTTTATGTTCATTTAAACAATAAGCTGTTTCAGTGAGGAAAAACAAATTAGTTCAATAGGTGCATGAATAGAGCAATTGTTTAACTAAAGTGTCTCATCATTCAGTCAAGATGGATAATTCCAGAGCTGTTTATAACCCTTACTTCTAATATTAAAAGCTCCTTGAAATAAAAAAAAACTCAGTTTCTGGAAATATGAATAGAAAGGACAACTCTAGTTACAGATAATGTTTCCAAATAGCCAGAAGCATAACTGTGTCATCCTAAATTTATAAATTGAAATTGGAAATGCCTCATCTCACCTTAGAAGATATTTCTTGAGTTTAAAAAACTAAAGGCCTCAACTCTGCTCATATTTGAAGTCAATATTTAGAAAAATTATAAAACATACAGCAACAGGCATGTTATCTCTGGACAGATTAAAAGTTGAATTAAATCATCTAGCTTGAGGCATTACCCCTCAGGTCAATGTTTTAGATAAAATGAACATACAGAGGAGTATCATTCAATGGAATCAGAGTTTCTTGTCAAAAATAGTCCTAAGTGGAGAGGTTACAGGAAAGTAGTATCAAAAGAAAACTAATGTTGATTCTAATTGAGTGATATATTATGTTGGTAATTACTTTTAAACTTTATCTTCTATAACTACCACAGAACCATTGAAAATGAAGAGTCTGGGATATTTTTCTGTATCCTAAAATCATTCCTCATTGAAGGACAATCACTGGCACCATTTTATGGGGATATCTAAGCTTTCCACTAAAACTTTTCAAGCCATCTAACTTCTCTATCCATTTGGCATTCTGCTTGAGCTCTCTATTCCTTCTTCTCCCCTACTCTGTAATTCAGATTATTCAGTGAATGGTTGTTCAAAGGGACCATATTCAAATGGGCCACTCTTCCTGTGATCTGCCCCCGATGCTATCACTTCCCTCATCTTTAATGCATTCATAAGACTGAGAGATTTCCCAATTGACCAGCCTAATGACACTGCTTTTGAAGCATTAGAATAATTGGCATGCTAGGAACCAAAGTTGAAGAAATTAGATAGAAATAGTATCTCAGCCACAATCAGAACAGGTGGCCAGTACAATTTGACTTTGTCAGAATCTAGAAAGGTGACAAGCAGTTAAATGGTCCCATGGATAGAGCACTGAACCTAAAATCAGAAAGATCTGAGATCAAATATAGCTTCAGACACTTAATAAAGTTACTTTAATCTCTGTTTGCCTCAGTATACATATCTTTAAAATAGGATAACAATGGTAGCCACTTCCAAGGGTTGTTAGATAAGTAGACATATTTCTAATGAGCTTTGCAAATTTTAAAGCATTATATTCATGCTATTATTAGTAGGAATATTCATCTTATGCTTGTTTTTGACTAATTAGAAGAAGCAGATATTCACCTATACCATTCCCCATGGAATGTAGGAAATAAGAAAACACTCTTGGATTAAAATTTATCTTCAGAGATTGTCTAGCACACTCAACTCATTGCTGCTTTGACTTGACTCCTGATTTTTCTTTCAATTTGTATCTTGTCCCCACTGACTCCTCATTTAGACCTTTGCAATGACCTCAATTTGATTATTTTCAACCATCTCAGTGGGAATCCCATTCTTGTGTCATAGTTTTTGGTCTGCATTTCTGACATCCCTTCTCAGACTTGTTCCAGGCTTTACCAAAGTCAATGATGAGTGAGTGTTACCTCTGTGGAAAAAAAATTCAGTGTGTCAGAACCATAGACTTAGAAGAAATCAATTACTACTACTTAAGCAATGACTTTTCTCTGTAGCAGTGGTTCTCGATGTTTTTATTCTCAGAACTCTTTAAAATCTTAAAAATTATTGAGGACCTTAAAGAACTTTTGTTTATTTGGGGCTTTTTCTATCAATATTAGTCATATTAGAAATTAAAGCTAATAATTTTTTAAATATTTGTTGAAAACAATAATCCCATTAAATGTAAGCATTTAATGGTTAACAAATGTATTACCATAATATATTTTTCTAAAAATATATTTTTCTAAATAAAATTAGTGAGAAGAATGGCATTGTTTTACTTTCCCAAAAAATTCTTTTTTATTATCTATCTAAATAGAAGATAGCTGGGTTCTCATATATATTTCTGCAATCAATCTTTTCTGATTTGGTGTTTTGATTGAAGTATATGAAGCAAATCTGGCCTCACACAAATATACAGAAAAGGAAAAACTAATTTAATAGCCATAATCATAGCATTAGTATGAAAATAATTTTGACTTCATCAGATCCTTTAAAGGATCTCTAGGAATAGAAGTTGGGGTGGAGAATGAATGTATCCAAGATTGGGAACATAGTAGAGAAAGTTTGGAGTGCAGGTTGGAGAGGTACTCTCTTTAAATGGAGAGAACTATTCAATTATAAGCAAAGACCAACAGGAGCTAAGAGTTCTTCTATATGAATTCTAGGGCTATGGGGAGCTTTCAGGATGAAATCTCTGGAACATGGTAAAGAAAGACAGGAGTGCCATCTGAAGAGGATTTCCAGTCAACTCAGCTTCAAAATCCTTGTATTATTTTCCAGGGCTAATTCTCATTCACTCCATA
>JAJPUD010009284.1:0-52665 GCA_023553655.1 Myrmecobius fasciatus | reverse complement strand
GTCTTTGTTACCTCTCACCTGGATTATTGCAATAACCTATTGATGTAGTAGAAACCCCAATAGAAGTAGAGACTTCAATACTTTTCAAGAAACCTAAAACCACCAGGCTTTAAAAATGATGTAGTCAACTTTAGGAATGCAGCTATTGGGAATAATTTGGCACAATCTTGGAGAAGTTAGATCTGATATCTTTATTCCACTAAACTATCCTTCAAGAATGTCTGGTTTATCATCCAAAAGTCTGAGGTACTAGCTCATACCTGGACCCAAACATTGAGTACTTTTTAGTTTTATAAGAAAAGAAAATATGTATGTGTATGTGGGAGGTCATTGTTAGCCCCTATTATCAAACTTCCCATCAATTATGTAAAGCCAAATCTCATGGTGTCATTATAAATTATGAATTATCCTGGTCCTTCTCACTCTACTTTATATCAGTTCATACAAATTTTCCCAGATTTTTCTAAAACCATTCCCTTAAACATTTCTTATTTGAATTTGAATATGCTCAAATATCTCAACCTCTTAGTGGTTTACTTCTGCATGTGTAAAATAGGAATAATAATAGTATCTATCTTCCAGGGTTGTTTTGCTAGTCAAATGAGTTAACAAGTGTAAATGAAGATGAGTGGTGTATGGGGAGAGCAAAGTACAGAGAGGGATTAAGAGAAGGATAAAATGTGAGCAAAAATGTATATACATATACACACAACTTAAATGTTTGGAGGGCACTTTTAAATTTTCTGACAAAACATTTATGAGAGATTTCCTTTAGAAGAAATGAAAATGAAAGCTGCCAAAATAAATAGATCTGTATTATGAATTGTAGGCATCCATATAATACATTCTAGGAAAGAGTAAAGTAAATAATCATATGAATAAGAAAATAATAATGCAAGTAGGGATAAGAAATAATAAACAGAGGCCTTGCTAAATAGTGCATACAGCTATATGGACCAACATGTATATATACATGCACAATCCTTTGATCCTTTGTTCATAATAACTTACAAAAATGAGAAATGCTGCTCAGAGAGTCAATTTTTCTGCCATTTAAGAATGGGTCATACACATGGCTGAATTTATATAGTGGTTTTAGGGAAGCTAAAAATTCTGTCCCACACCCCAGAATTTCTCTCAGGATACCACTGAGCTTGAAATTCATAGAATAATGGAATTTCTGATTTCCAAAAAAGCTCAGACTTCAAAGGTATTTGATCAGAAATTCTTTTTACAACATCCTCAACAAATATCTTCCAGCATTCAATGAGGAGAGCTTCCTCCTTCTCTCCTAAGGTAGCTCATTACTCTTTTGAATAATAATAATTGTTTTGAAATGCTTCCTTACCTAAACATGTCTCTATAGTTTCTTCCCATTTTTCCTGACTCTATACTATGAGATCATGCAGAACAAGTTTAATTCCTTACAGCAACTCTTCTAATATTTATGTAATGGTAAGTGGAATGATCACTCCAACTATTCACCCCTCCCACATGAGCATATGGGTAGAAATGTCTACTTAACTATTTGGGGTGGCTCACTCACTCTAAACTGTTCTCACATATGCAGCTCTAGGTTCCAAGAGAAGG
Organism: Myrmecobius fasciatus; assembly: GCA_023553655.1. Classification (NCBI taxonomy): domain Eukaryota; kingdom Metazoa; phylum Chordata; class Mammalia; order Dasyuromorphia; family Myrmecobiidae; genus Myrmecobius; species Myrmecobius fasciatus. The sequence goes on along the minus strand of JAJPUD010009284.1, from coordinate 51,075 downwards.
TTATATTCAATTTTTTTCAGAGTGCTAGGAATGACCCTGTAGAGGAGAAATAGTTACTCTATTCAGCACTCTAGCTCTTGAGCTCCCATCAGTATTTGTATTTATACAACTAGCCATTCACAATAATGACACTTTTAAAACCTAAGCATAACCATTTACTTATCAATAAATCAAAAGAAATTATTATTGTTGTTAGTAATATTTCAAGTCCTCATATATTAAAACAAATACATGAATAATACATATATTGCAATCTACACATAAATCAAGGCTAAACTCTCCCACAAATGTATTAGATATTTGTCAGAGAGAATGAGCACATTCTTGTAGTAAGCTATCAAGGAAACACAAGAGTGAGGAAAAGCCCATGTACTCAGGGTAGCTTAAAATTCTGGAACAATAAACTTGAGTGTTTTCTTTCTTTCTTGGAAGCTATCTAAAAATGCTTATTGATAAATGCATCTTCCATGTTAAATAGATGTTTCCATTGTAAGCTGAGTTTATCTAAGCTATGCCTAAATAAAATTGCATTGAGCATGATGTCTTAAGAAACTAATTGATTTCCTAAGTGACTTCTCTACTTCCACTCTGCTTCTTTGTCCAACTGGATTTGCCTACCAATAAAACCATAATATCTAATATTCCCATTTTCAAACATAGCTGAGCAGCTTCAAATCTGTCATTTTGCTCCTTTCTCCCTTCTCCTATTTTTCTGGATTCACATCTATTATGACATCTATGAAACCTCCTAAGATATCTTGGGTTTTCCTCCCCTCCCAGATTGAGTTTTTGACTAGGTGAAAGAGACCATTCCTTGCCTCTGAACTGCCAAACAGTTCAGAAAAACTCTTAGAGTAACAGTTTATATTAGAACTCTAGCAGGGGCTCAACTTAGTAATAAGCTTCAAAAGGACAGAACATTACATTTAGAAACAACTACCATGTCCAATCTCCCTCTAGGTCATATCTTCTTCAAGATAAATATTCCTGGAACCTCAATTGTACCTTATATGGCATAATCTTAAAACCTTTAGTCAACTTGGTCTCCAGCCTCTGGAAACTCTTAAGTTTAGCAATGTTCTTCCTAAAAGATGGTACCTAGTACTGAATAATTTAGATGTCATCTGTTTGGAATAGAACATGCCATATCTCTAGACAATCCCACAGACCTGGACATTCTCTCTCCACTTATTGCAGCCTAAATTTTCATTATCTTTTATGTCTGACATGCTACCTTGTCAATTTATTCATTTGAGTTGGAACACATATGACAAGAAATCACCATGAAAATGCAATTGTTTTGTTGTTGCTGTAGAGTTGTTTTTCAGACATGTCTAATTCTTCATGATCCCATTTGTGGTTGTTTTGGAAAATATAGGGCCATTTCCTTCTCTAGCTTATTTAAAGATGAGGAAACTGAGGCAAACAGGGTTAAGTGACTTGCCCATGGTCATGCAGTTAGTAAGTGTCTGAAGCCAGATCTGCAATCAGGAAGGTAAGTCTTCCTGACTCCAGGCCTAGCACTCTGCTTAATGTGATACCTGAAGTACCAGAGATGATCAATATGGTGCATTAGGAAGAGCACTGGATTAGGAATTAAAAACCAGAAGGTGAATATTGACTCTTAAATAGAACTTATATGATGTTGATCAAAGCACTTAACTTCTCTAAGCCTCAGTTTCTTTATCTGCATAAGAGGAATCAAACCATTAGCAAGCCATTTACAGATTCTTTAAGTTAGGGATTGTAAAAGGTAAGGAAACTTCTGCAAAAGCATATCAGAACCTTCTCTGCAACTTAGAATCTTAAGAGAGTTGCCTAAAACACTGAGAAGGTTAGGTCACTTTCCTATGGTCACACAGCCAATAAGAATCAAAAGTAGGATATGAAGCCAAGTCTTCCTGATTTTATGGCCAGCTTTCTTTCTGCTACACCATGATGCATCTCAGATTCTCTGGAATTTCTCTAACAGTAAAGTCCTGAGGGAACATAAACAGAAGATTAGTTTTGTTAAGGTGAGCAACAGAACAAAGTCTTACTTATGCATAGGGCTAAGAAAAGTTCTATTACATGGATCTCTACAAGACTAGGAAACTCCAATAAAGACTCCAGAATTAGGTCTCTAGGCACCTGGCTGTTGGTAGGGAGAAGTAGAGAAAACGAAGGGGGATAGAATGACAAAGAAGGTAAAATCAGCACAAAAGGAGATGGGGTTGGGCAGTGGAGTGTGAAAGTACACCTAAAACATTTCACCTATTTTATTATATATATGCCTGGAGGCTCTATATATTTTCAGCATCTTCTTAGATGACAGCACATAGTAGAAGAAGCTAGGAAGACAAAGTAATAAATTACCAGCAAACATGCTGTGCCATGTAAGGTCCTTGGGTCACTTCCCAACACTCTAAAAATAGATGTCAGAGAGTGTGCTTTTAGGAGAGCACCCCAATAAAAAGCAACTCCTTGAAAATCTGTTGAACCAGTTGTTTGGTGTCAGAGAGGCAAAACAACCAAAAAAGCACCCACTTTCCTTTCTTTTCAGATTTGTTATTTCGGTTCCAAATAGAAGCAGCGTGAAAATTGCTCCTCCTACCCATTCTATCCTAGTCTGCATCACCTCCTCTAAGATATGTCATTGCAATGATCTTATTAGTAAAAATTTTTAATTGTTGATGATATGTGAAATGTGAAAACTGCCAACACTAGAGAGATTTTGATGTTTGGGAAGAGCAAGAGCAGTTTCAGGTGCCCTGGATATACCTTATTTAAGAGGAGAGAAGGAGGAAAAGGCAAAGAGAAACAGATGCAGAGACAGGGAAGGAGAAGGGGGGAAGGAGAGAAGGAGGGAGAGAAGAAACAGAAACAGAGACAGAGACAGACAGACAGACAGAGGAACAGAGAGAAGACAGCATAAGACTTGTTACAATTAATTAGTTCAAGCAATATAAAAGAAATGACCTAACAAAACCAGAGAGAACTATATCGTTGCCTTTACACCAATCCATTGCCATGCCTAAGACACATGCCATTTAATTCTGTTGTCCCATCAACCTGTTACCCCCTCATCCCAATTTCTTAGAATCCACCTACAAAGCTTTTCCTAATTCCCAACCAAAATGGCAAATACACCTCTAATTCTATCACCACTACCTATTTACTTTATCTATACATATTTAATGTAACCATAGGAGGCCAATTTGGATTGATTGAATCAATAAAATAATTAACTAGGTGCGAATAAAGTCTTAAATCAATTTGAAAATATTAGAGGGGGTTTAAAATCATTTAGGAAAAAAAAGTAAATTCATTGGTTGAATCAGACTTACCTCTGTAACTTTGTATAACCTCAGCAAGTTACTTCTAAGTTGCAATAGCAGTGAGTCCAAAGGTAGATGAATCCACCCATGAGAAATACTGAGAGGGAATTATTCTTGGAGAGAGGACATGTAGGAGAGAGGAAGGAATTTCTCCCTTCCATTCTCCTACCCCATCCAAGAAACCATCTGAAATTTGGAAGATCCAACAGATGACCCCTTGAATACTGCTACTCAGTAGCAGTGTCTATTGGAGACACTATTTATCAGTGTCCCTGGGGCAGCAATTAATCTGAAAGATATACTAAGGGAAGGCAACTTTTCGAGAATCTACTCAAGCACTGACCCTCAAAACCAGCAGAGAATTATACCTAAGGGGATTATCACTTTAGCCACTATGCTCTAATTGTGAGTCCACACTCTTCAGGGATTATATGTCTACAAGAGGAGAGCACATTTTCAATATGAAGGATCATTTCTGTAACAATTGTCCATGCTATGTTTGGAAATAGCATGCTTTCTAAAAAGTAATCATTTGACTAATAATCAGTGGGGAACATACTAGTGGGAGAGATGTGAGAAAAAATTACTTAAAAACTCCAGTTACCTTCATGATTATACCCAGAAATCTGATGCAAGGGTCCTTTCAGGATTCTGCTCTACCAGTTTAAGTAAGAGTGGGGAAGTAATCAAGGGAATAAAAGGCGACATATATATATATATATATATATACACACACACATATATATATATACATATATATATATATATGTATATATATATATATATGTATGGATGTATATATGTACATATATATGTATATGTATATATGTACATAAATGTGTGTGTATATATATGTATATATATATATAATCTTTTCTGTGCACATTTCACCTTTCCTCATCCCTTTCAGAACAGAGATGATTTGATTTTTGGTTTTGTATCGCCAGGGCCTTTCACAGTTGCTTGTTTATTAGTAGACATTTAATAAATGTTAATTAAATATGTGCCTCAGCATTACAATATTGTTGGAGTACATTATATTTGAATAATATAGATCTACTACCCATCAATTGGGGCATATCTGAGTAAGTCATGGCATATTAATGTAATGGAATACTACTGGTCTATAAGAAATAATGAACAGGTTGATTTCAGAAAAGCTTGAGAAGACTTTCATGAGTTGATGCGGAGAGAATTGAGCAGAACCAGGAAAACATTGTATATAGCAAAATCAAGACTGTATGATGATCAACTATAATAGACTTAGCCCTTCTCAGCAATTCAGTGATCCAAGGCAATTTCAGAAACCTTTGGATGGAAAATGTCATCCACATCCAGAGAGAATTATGCAGACTGAATGCAGATCAAAGAATTCTATCTTCTCCCTTTTCTTCTTTCCCTTCTTTCTCATAGTTTTTCCCTTTTGTTCTGATTTTCTTCTCCAACATGACTCAAATGGAAATGTGTTTTAAAAAATGAATGTACATGTATAACCTAAAAAAGTAAGTTAAAATGGTTTTTAGTGTGTTTTTTTAAAAAGAATAATATAGATCCATGTTGAAAATTCCTTGGAGTAATTCTAATAAGGACTTACCCAATAACAATTCCAGAAGAGGCAAGTTACTTCTGGGATTTAGCCATGTATGAAAAAGCATAGTGTAACAGAAGATCTGGCTATAACTTCTGGATCTGACTTTTATTAAATGGGTAATTTTGGCTAAATTATTTGGTGCTCTCAACTTTAGTTTTCTCATCTGTAAAAGGAAGACAACTATCTCTAGCCTAGAGTCCCTTGTAGTTCTAAATCTCATGGGGATCTCTTAAGATTTTGCTCCCTAAAATCTTTGGAATATCCACTTGTTGGAATTTGTTTTGTTTTTCTTTTGTTTTTGTTTTTGTTGAGAATGCTTTAAAAATCAGCACTGAGATTACTTTAGACAACACTGGTGATGTACTAGTCTTATAATTCCTATTAAAATTACTTGTGAATAATAATTTTCATTATATTTGGAAATCATACTTTTATAATTTAACTCTAAATATAAAACTGTGCCTGCTTTTTGCACTATAATTCTTGTGACAGCCTTATCCAAAGTAACAAAATTTAAACTAAAACCTGTATCACTGAAGAGCCCAACTTACTACTATGAAATGAGAAAAAGCTTGGATGGAATCATCAGCAATAACTTTTGCTTACATATCACATTTCAGTTTACAAAATATTTTGCTACAGCATCTCTTTGAAGTATACAATGCAAGTATTTATTTTATTCTTAATTTATGGACTAAAACAAGCTTTTCCATAATATGGTATAATAAAAGATAATTTCATGTGAAAATGCAAATTATGACCCCCATCTTTCATATGGGCAGGAGCAGGCTGCCACACATTATAAACAAGGAGAACCAGTACAAAGTAGAAACAATAAAAGATGTCTTCAAACAAATGAATAATGGGGAGAAAAAGGTGAATTGTTAATGGGATTAATGTGAAGTTTAAACCAATTCTATTGTATTCTGTTGGAATCTTGTAGACTTTAGAACAACTTAAGGATTGCCTTTAGCAAATTGGGTCAAGCCCCCATGTCAAACTAAAAGAACATGACCAATAGATATATCAAATACATTGGTAGAAATGGATTGAGATCTGTATCATTGTGGGGAATAGTGGTATTGAAAAAAAAATCCCAGATATATTTAGTGTTTGAGGAGTTAAAGATGAGAGACCTGAGACTCAGATAAATTATAATCCTCATCCAAGGTCACACATGAAAGGTTGATATTCCTTCTCTCTGCCCTTATGGGTGAAAAAATTAGGTTTGTTTCTTTCCCATGGTAAACACAATGAATGATCTATAAGCTGATATTTACTGTGGATGGAAAAGTGGAAATTATAAAGTTCTTAAACATCCAGAGATGAGGCTCCACTCACATTTCTGTAATCAGCCCCAGAAAAGTAAGTGATGTTCCATGGATCAGATACAAAATAACATAACCAGAATACATTAACAGAAGACTATCTGTATTGGTTTATATCATAAAAAGCAATAAATTGAGATTGATTAGTAGCTGGAGAGAAGCCGAGAATTGGTATGAATCTAAAAATCCATTTATCATCTCAAATACAATTTGCCATCCACTAAGACTGAGAACTTCCATTATAAAAGAAGCCAGCCTCTGAAAAAGGAAAGAAGCATAAATGATCCTTTGAGAAAGGGCCCTCAAATTTTGCATGTCCTTTCCCCAAGACTTACAGCAGAGAGACTTGCAACTGTCTTGCCCTTATAAAATGCAATATAAAAGACTTCATTTCAGAGCCCTTCTTTATTACTCTGGACCTCAGTTTCCTCAACTGTCAAATTAAGTCATGGGATTAGATGTGGTATCTTCCAACCTAAAAACCTGTAATCATCCTCTGGAACATGTAAAAGTCAAGAATCAGAAAGAGCAAGTCATCCAGTTTGTTTGGATTCTGGAGTGGGGTTTTGGAAAAGGTGAAGGAGAAGGGCATTCATTCCCTTGGTCAGGTAGATTTGAACCAAGTTATACAGAGTCCCAAAGGTGGGTGGAGAACTTTTCAATTTAAATCAGACTGTGTCTGTAATCAACTTGGCTAGGCACCCCCTGGTTCATCCAGGTTATCAAAACCGTGATAAAAGTGAAACTAGGAGAGGAAAGGGAAAGAGGAAAAATTCAACTTCCTTTTTTGCCAGGGGAGAGTCAATAGGGGAGAACAGCACAGAGACTGAAGCTATCTGATGCTGGATAGCTTGGAAACTGTTATTCTTCCTTGAGCTGAAGAAATCCATGTCCAACTGAGCATGACTCATAACTGAACATACTAAGCATCAAGCTTATGAGCAAATATATTTAGGAATTCTTAGGACATTTGTTGAGTGACTACTTTGTAACATGCACTATGCAAGGCTCCCAGGGATACAAAGTTAAAAATAAAACAGTCCCTGCCCATGAGAGCTTACATTCTAGCAGGGTTACACACACACACACACACACACACACACACACACACACACACATACACACACACACACACACTCACACACATACACATACACACACTTATGTTTGACTCTGAAGTTTGTAAAGGATGGAGTTTATTGAGTAGAGATAGTGTGTGTGACATAATATTTTCTCTATTATCAGATAATAATAATGGTAGCCCATATATTGTGAAGTATAGAAAATACTTCACAGTTATAAAAAGCTTTACAGATATCACCTCATAGTGGATATTGTAAGACCTAAGTTCTTACATTGTATCAGATACTAATTATATGATTTTGGATAAGTCACTTAATCTCTCTGCCTCAGTTTCCTTCTATAAAAAGGAGATAATAGTATCTATTTCATAAAGTTATTGTGAGGATAAAATGAGAGACAATATTTGTAGAATGCTCCATAAAATTGAAAGTAGTATTTAAAGGTTTGTTATGATTATTACTATTTGATCAACTCTTTGAATTGCTACAATTACCCTCATCCTCATTTTAGATATGAAAGAATTAAAGTTGACAAAGGCGAAATGATTTGTCCAAAGAATATTAATGTCAAAGCCAGGGCTTCTGTCTGCCATGCTACTACACATTATTCATCTTTCCCTTAATGTATAATTTCAGACTGATTAGACTGGGACACTTAAGCAATTTGTTGGTACATTTGAGTTCCCATGTCTTGCCTTATGCTATTTAAAAATCTCCTCAAACATATTTTTAGATTTTCCCCTAGCTTTTCACCAGCTGGTGCACTAGATTCATATTTCATAAAATCTGTGATCTCTTTGCCTGAGTTCCTCACCTCTTCTGTTGTTTCCTCTTTATTGGGCTTAACTAATCCAAAATTATCTCATTTAGCAGGCATTTATTAAATACCTACTGTGCCCAAGGTATTCTACCAGATTCTGGGAATGCACAGGTTTTTAAAAAGCAGCCTGCTGTCTATAGGTATGACAGGTATAATCTGAGAAAGGAGAAAGCATTAAGAGACTAGAGAATAAAAATTAAAATCTTCCCACAAACAGCTTATGATCATAGTACCTAGAGTTTGAAGGGACCTCAGAGACTATCTATCCAACACATTCCCTTAATTTTATAGATGAATAAACTGAAGGCCAGAATGGTTAAGACATTTGCCCAAAATCACATTGATAGTAAGCACAGTATTTAAAACCAATTCTTCTGACTCTGGAGCAGGTGTCTTTTCACTGTTCTGTGCTAACTGAGGTTTTGCAAGGGTGAATGTTGAAAACTATATGAGCTTGTGTTTTGAAAATAAAATGTGTTATTAAAAAAATCCCAAATCCATTATTATTCTTCAGATTTATGGCTTTGTCTTCTCAATGCAAGGTAAAGCAGAACTTGGGCAATAAACCACTCAATTTAGTCCAATAAATATTCTCAACAACATTTAGACAAATGAATTAGTCTTGATCTGGTAATCATTTTAAAACTTCAGTTTGCCATGCATATCTGAACATTGACTTTTTAAAATGTTTGCTTAAATGATTGGTTCTTACATTACTTATCTCCTTTCCCAGGCTTTACCTAGGTTTTAAAAACAGGAATATATTATGTAAATAGTCATGTAGGTAGCACAGTGGACAGGGTCCTAGTCTGGGAATCGAAAAGATTCATCTTCCTAAGTTCAGATCTAACCTCAGATACTTAATAGCTATGTGAGCCTGGACAAGCCACTCTTGTCTCAGTTTCTTCATCTAGATGAGCTAGTTAAAAACAAACAAACAAAAAACAAAAACAAAAACAAAAACAAAAACAAAAAAAAACATTGTGATATCTTTGCGAAGAAAAGCCCAAATCAGGTCACCAAGATTCAGATATAACTACAAATGGCTTATAACACTGTGTGAGCCTTCATTTCTTCGGACTTTTTTTTTTGAAACAGAATTTCTTTGTTTTGCATAGACTATCTGTGTTGTGGCCAATATATGTTTGTTTGTTTGTTTCATTTTATTAAAGCTTTTTATTTGCAAAACATATGTCTGGGTAATTTTTCAACACTGACCCTTGCAAAGCTTTCTGTTACAAATTTTTCCCCCTTAGCCCCCACCCCTCCCCTAGATGGCAGGAAGTCTACTACATGTTAATTATGTTAAAATACTTGACAAATTGAATATGTGTATACAGATTTTTACAGTTATCTTGCTGTGCAAGAAAAATTGGATTTACAAGAAAAAAAATCTGAGAAGGGAAACATAATGCAAGAAAACATCAATAGAGAGCATGAAAATGTTATTTTGTGGTCCACATTCATATCTCTCTCTGGGTGTATATGGCTTTCTTCATCACTGACCAATTGGAACTTGTTTGAAGCATTTCTTATTGAAGAGAGCCATGTCCATCAGAATTGATCATTATATAGTCTTGTTGTTGCCGTGTGTAATGATCTCCTGGTTCTGCTCATTTCTCTCAGCATCAGTTTATGCAAGTCTCTCCAGGCCTCTCTGAAATCATCCTGCTGGTTGTTTCTTACAGAATAATAATATTCCATGACATTCATATACCATAATTTATTCAGCCATTCTCCAATTGATGGGCATCCATTCAGTTTCCAGTTTCTAGTCACTACAAAAAGGTCTGGTTGTGGCCATTTTATGGACCCTATCCGTCTACTGAGCCCACTGAACCCTTCTTGGGCAGCTTTGTGGTCTTCCCCTTCTCCATTCAAGGACTTATCATACTAGAGTCTGATATTTATAGCTCAAGCAACCCACCATCCTCAACTTCCCCAGTAGCAGAAATTACAATTGTGTACTACTACACCCAGCTGAACTCTCATTTAATAAAATAATATATCCATTTCCTGACTTTAAAAAGACATGTGTGTAGGGAAATGGGTTGACCCAGATTGTTGTCAAAAAATAGAGCCAAGCTTTGGAGTATAGTAAAGCAAAGCAATTCCAATTTATCATTCTTAAGAGTTATTCTCTCTCTCTTTGTATTACCTTTCTTTCCTATTGCACATAAATTAGCAAGAACCCCAAGATGATCAAGAATGTATATTTACTGCCCCCTTTCTAGAGAATTCCACTTATATGTCCTAAACTCTTTCCCTTTTGTCTTCCTTCATCATGGTACTTGTCCTTTATGGCCCATTAGCCTTTTTGCTGGTACAGCTCCAGATGTCTTGTAATTGGACTTCTGTGGCCTTGGCAGCCTGGCCTCAATTTTAACTATTGCTTCTCCTGTGTACAAAGCCAATTTGCACTGATGTAAGCTAGGCCTCTGAAGAAACAATGTCCTCCCAAAGGACTGCTCAGGTCCAATCAAGTAGGGATGAACGTAGGGGTTCCATTCCTGCAGTATCTACCACCAGGCATGGGGACCTGGACAATAATCACTAATTTCTGATTGTTTAAGAAGTTGCTGGTGTTCATTTGCATAACTGTTCTTCCCTTTTCACACAAGGAACTTTTGCTTATAAGAGACAGAAATCAAAAGAAATAATTAATTCAATTCAACACCAGACTGCAGAAAGTCTTAAGACATTCTAGCAGCTTTCAAATGTCACAATCATGGAAATAATTTGCAGCAAGTGTCATTTTTAAGCTGTTAAACTGTGTTTGATAATAATGTGGCTGCAAACCTATTATGAACCCAAGCTAAACATTTTTTTTAGTTTTATTAGTACGCATTATTCAAATGTTGTTATTTACTTTTAAGTATTGAAATTGAACAAAAAATGAAAGGTTTATGAACAGTTATACTAAATTATTAGACAAATAATGGGGAATAATAACACTGCAACACACCTCCCCCCAAATAACCCAAACACAAAACTTTCCTTATATTATCTAAGAAAGCCATTGTAATCAAAATCACAATAGCAGAATAATTCTGCCAGCAGTGATTATCCCAAGTAAAATCATAGAAAATGGAGCATTTGAGGGCTGGCTGCCTATTCAATGTATGGTTTAGTCTAATGCAGTTCATTTTACACAATGAATATGGATTCTGACTTTTACCATTCTCTATGTCCTGGTTTGTTTCCAAAGAGATTATCTCCTCTCTAACTATCCATTTTACAAATGAGGAAACTGGCAGAGGGAGGGGAAATTACATATCCTAGGTCATGCAATAGATTAGGAACAGAACATAATATAGGTATGTATGTTTCATTATACCACACGGGGTATATACCTCACAGAGTTGTCATAATTCAGTGAAATAATACATGTGAAAGTCACCACTGCTCTACTAATCTCCTGGGATGTTCCCTCTCTAACTTCACCAAGTACAGAATTTAACTACATAAGGTGGTAACAACAGGGTTTCAAAATATAGTAATGTCTACTATGGGGTGGAAAAATGGAGGCAACAATACCTTTCAATCCCTGAATCACTTTCCTAAACCAGAAAGCAACAACCCTTCTGGTGAAAAATCAGATGTGCTGGTGGGAAGGTGAGGTTAAAAAATTGCTATCTCTATTTATAAGAAATAACTCTGGATATCACCTGGTCAATTGAATCTTGTCCTTGTTGTGAACGAAAAAGTGGAAACAGCAAAAAATGACTAATGCCAATTAACTATAGAAATTCCTACATTGGTATTATTGTTAAAGCTTCATTCTGAAACCTGTGTTATTTTCACTGTTCTGTAAGTCAGACCAGAGCTATATCAATTGCCATCAGAAAGTGATGCACAAACTAAACTCCTAACATAGCATTAGTTTAACAAAGCCCAAATACCTTGTTAAATGGGATAGTAAAGCCTATTACCCAAGGAACAAAAATAAATTTATATGATAATTATGTATTTAAAAGGGATAGCAAATTGTATATAACAGATTTGCAATTTCATGTGGAATCATCTTTTTTTAATTAAGCTAAATTTACAGGAATTTTTGTTTTATTCCATAAAGTAAAAATAAAATAAAATAAAAATTTAAAAGAAGGATCTAAACTCCATGACTCCTAACATTCCTTCCAGTTCATGATCCCATGAGTTACATCATTTTAATGGGGAATATATCTTTAGTCCAAAGGCTAAATTTGTTTGTTGAAGAGAGCATTAGTCACCTTCCTGGAATCACAAAGAGGGGTCACTTGCTCCTATAGTAGCCTTAATGAAAAGTTAAGAAACTAAAAGCTATTCAACTAAAAAGTGCTAGAGCCAAGATTCTTATGTGGAACTTTTTAATCTAAGCCCTTGGCAATCACTTTTCAATACATCAAAATGGCATTGCTGTCTACAGACCTGGTATACAATTGCAGTCACACATACATTGAACCTCACATTCTCTGTGTAATAAGAAGCTGTAGTTTCAGATGGATGGATTATTGTGTTAGTTCCTGAATATATACTTTAAAGACCTTTGGTTTTTTATCAGTGTGGATAGTATCTCTACTGAAGAATATTGTAATACTTTTGTATTTTAGTAGACAGTCTTAGAACTTAAGTGACTTGCCTGTAGTCACACAATTAATGTTTGTCAAATACCATACTTGAACTGAGAGTTTTCTGACTCCAAGAAAGGCCCTCTACTACATCATGCTGCTGGGAGTTTTTGTTCCTAAATAATTCATAACCCTATGACCAACCTTCTGGTGTTAGCCCTCAGACAGCAGAGGAATAATTTGTTGCCAAGATTTTGTTATATTTCTTAAATTGATTCAGAAATGTCCATTAATACCAGGAGAAAGACTCATCAATCTGGAAGGGAGACTGTAGCTTTTCGGATGCCTCAGTAATATGTTCTGCTAATAAAGAAGCTCCTTTTTCTCCTAAAGAAACTGAAAATAATAAGTAACCCACTATCTTCAAGTATGTATCCCTGTCCTCCATCAAAATAATTCTAACTAAATGGTTTCTGGGATTTAGACTAGTGGATATTATCATAGACAGGTACTATTCAGATCCTTCTATCTAAGAAGCTCAGGCAGATTTAGTCACAATTAAAATTGTAGATCAGAATCAGAGAAGTGTCATCATTGGATTTCAAGACTGAGGATTTTCAAGATGAGGGAAAAGCCATAATTCAAGAGGAGAGAAAAGATAAAGAAGGAAGTTGTGAGAAGAGGAAAGAGGGGAAAGAGACAAAGGGACTGGGGAGAGTGAAAACTTAGGACTCTTATGTTCTTACTGCCCCCAGCAAGGTTTCTTTTTTCTGTCTGATCCAAGCTCTAAAATTAGTTCTGCTTCCTTTAGTCTGTTCCTGTGCCTAGCAGGTACCAAGTAGTGGTCATAACATTCAGCCTTATCACCAGACACAGTTTTCTAATATTTACTTTATTCTCTTGTTCAAAAACTTTCAAGGGTTTCTATTTCCTACCATATCATGCCTGACAATTGGCTTTCAAGCTTCAGCCTGACTGTTTCATCTTATTTCCCATTAGTCCCCAAATTTGTCCAAAGACAAATATTCTGTTCTAGAAAGGCTGGCCTACCTATTATCTCACAAGTACACCTCATTCACTCTAGCTTGCAAACCTTTTATTCTAATACCCTTTTCCTCCCCCTCAGCCAATCCAAATCCTATTGTTTTTTCAAGGTCCTGCTTGTGTCCAACTTCCTCCAAACAAGCCTATTGTAATTACCCTGACCTCTGGTGATTTTTACCTTCTTTAAATTCCTAAAGCACTTATGGACTTCAGAACTTATGAAAATAAAAAAAAATTATCTTTGCTGTTTCCTTCTGTGTTTTTCCTTAGGAACCTAGAAGCCCAATAGAGATACAGAAACATGTAATATTAAGTATTTCATGTGACTTCATCTAATCCCCAAATTTTTCAGATGTGAAAACAGAAACCCAGTAAGAAATGACATAATCAGTATTATACAAGTCATCAAATTATTGCAAGATCTTTCAGTCAACTATTCAAGACACCTACTATGCACCACACACTCCTCTAAAATCTGTGAATACAAACGAAAATGTCCCCCCACAAACACACAGAAAAATAGAGAGAGAAAGAGAGACAGGAGAGGGAGAAAGACAGAAAGAGATAGAGGGAGGCAGAGAGAGACAGAAACAGGGAGGGAGGGGGAAAGAGAGAGAGAGAGAGAGAGAGAGAGAGAGAGAGAGAGAGAGAGAGAGAGGGAGGGAGGGAGGGAGGGAGAGGGAGAGGGAGAGGGAGAGGGAGAGAGGGAGAGAGGGAGAGAGAGAACACTTGTCCCTATGTTCAAAATCCTCACAGCTAAATACTTAAAGGATGATCCCTAACATTTGCATTATAATGGGGACAAAACCTTTCACTGAAGAAAAGGGATAGGTCAGAGTCAGATTGACTAAGATGACAGAAAAAGATAATGACAAATGTTGGAATAATCATTTTAAATCACAGAAGAGATTTTTTTTTATCTCTCACATTGCTATAGTTTAGCATTTAATATTTAAACTTTATTAGCTTCCCTTGTGAGATGAGATGGAAGCTAAGCTAGAATTTAAAAGAAGAAAAGGACAGCAAAGAGTGGGATGAGTTAGGGAGAACTTGATTCTAATTATAAGGAATGGGATAAACAAAGGTACAGAACCCTGAAAGGAAAGGATCAGAATGAGGAATGGAAGACAATCTTGTTTCATTACACATAAATGACAAAAGGAAGAATAGAATAAGAATTATGTATGAAAAATTTTTGCAATGTTAAAGCACAATGCCTTAGTTCTGTGCTAAATGGACTATCTACCTGAAATGGCAGTTGAGAGAATCAAATGAGACAATGTACAGAAAGAACTACATGTGTATCAGTCATCATTACAAATACAATTAGAACACAGAGATGCTATAGAAGAATAAAATGGGTGAACCCAGTCAGTTTGGAGTTCTAAAATCCTCTAATTGACTCTGGCAATTCAGCATTAAGAGGGAGAAATGCAAGGTTAGAACTTCAGAAGGATAAGGAACTAAATAGTAGAAAAGGGGATATTTTTTAAGTCTTTGCCCACAATAAGATCCAGATTGATTAAGAAAAATAAGGCTACAATGTAGCAGATGAATTCAGGGATCTAGTAGCCAAAATGACAATGATGTAGAAAATGGCCCATAGCTTTATATCTATATCTATATATATACATGTAGCTGTTATTTCTATCTTTATTACTGACATTAAAGAGTATTTTCTAGGACATTTTATTTATCTCAACCAGAGTTTACTTGTCAAGCTCAAGACCTTTGTAGGGTGCAAAGGCAAGACTAGGTAATCCTTAGGTAACAGGACTTCCCTGTAATCTGGCACCAATGAGCACATCATTGAAAGATATTTCAGAAGATCTGTGTTGGTCTGTCCTATACTTTCTTATATTTTTCTCAATTTTCCACTTATTTTACTGATAAATGAACAATAAGAGCAGGCATCTGAATCTCTATATCAAATATAAGTAATGTGAAAGAAAAGTTATAGGAAGAAATCCACAATGGAAGATAGAGCAAAAATGGGACTGGCAAACTATTAGGAATTGGCTTTCATATTTCATACTTTAACTTCAGTAAAATAAGTTATCCTTGGGCTTTCCTATGAAGAAACAATGAATAACATAAAGTATCAATATGGGCCTTTTAAGACTTCTGTGGGAAACATTTTTTTTGAAGTATGCCAAGAGAACATAAAAATTGATAAAAGTTATCTGAGGCATGAAACATCCATTGGAGGACAGAATATCCTAACTAGTCATGTCAAACCACCAAAAGAAATGGAGATCACTAAATCAGATGTGTTGATCCTTGTGATTCACATCCCAACTTAGAAAACCACATATTAACACTATTTATGTTCTTTTAGATATTCAACTAATTTGATAAATGTTTTTTTAATTACATTTTGATCTCATTTAGACCATTGGGCAGCATGTTTGACACCTCTAACAATGGTTCTAAACAGTGGTTTTGACCAATAAACAAGATGATAGGGAAAAAAATAAACTTTAAGCATCAAGCAATTTGATAACATCAAAAGAAGATGGTTGTCTATCATTAAGTTTCTTTGCCAGCTGATGACTTTAAAATGATTATAGCTTAGGAATGAGATAAAAGTTTCTATCTGTAAGTATAGGAATAGATCAAATTACCAAGAGAGGATAGAGAGAAAAGAAAAAAGAAAGGGGACATTTATGGGACAAGAGGAAGATAAGGAACCTTCTACTGGTCAGAGAGTATAAAAGAATTAAGGGATAACAGTATCATGGAAACCAAAATAATGTAATGTATCAAGGTACAGAGGAAAGTATACAGTATTGAATGCAATAGAGAACTCAAAAAAGAGGACTGAAAACAGTATTTTATTTAGCCATAAAGAACTCATAGGAGAATACTATTTCTTTTTATTTTTTAATTATGGCTTTTTATTTTCAAAATATATACATGGACAATTTTTGACATTCATCCCTATAAAACCCTGTGTTTTAATTTTTTCCCTCCTTTCCCCGGTCAGCAAGTTATCCAATATATGTTAAACATCTGTAGTTCCTCTATACATATTTCCACAAATATCAGGCTGCACAAGAAAAATCAAATCAAAAAGGGAAAAAATGAGAAAGAAAGCAAAATGAAAGCAAACAACAACAAAAAGAGTAAAAATACTATTTTGTGGTCCACATTCAGTTTCCACTATCCTCTCTCTGGGTACAGATGGCTTTCTTCATCCCAAGACCACTGGACCTGGTCTGAGTCACTACTTCATTGTTGGCGAGAGCCATATCCATCACAATTGATCATCATATAATCTTGCTGTTGTCATGTTTAATGATCTGCTCATAAGCAGTTCATTTAAATCTCTCCAGGTCCCTCTGAAATTATTTTGCTGATCATTTCTTATAGAACAATAATATGCCATAACATTCATATACTGTAACTTGTTCAGCCATTCTCCAAATGATAGGCATCCACTCAATTTCCAGTTTCTTGCCACGATAAAAAGGGCTGCCACAAACAGTTTTGCACATGTGGGTCCCTTTCCCTCTTTTATGATCTCTTTAGGATACAAGCTTAATAAGGATACTGCTAGATCAAAGGGTTTTTGATAGTCCTTTGCGCATAGTTCTAAATTGCTCTCCAGAATGGTTTTATCAGTTCACAACTCCACCAACAGTGTATTAGTATCCCAGGTTTCTTACATCCCCTCCAACATTCATCATTATCTTTTCTTGTCATTTTAGCCAATCTGAAAGGGGTGTACCCGTTCCTCAGAGTTGTCTTAATTTTCATTTCTCTGATTAATAATGATTTAGAACATTTTTTCATATGGTTAGAAATGGTTTTAATTTCTTGCAAAAAGGTTCATATCCCTTGAACATTTATCAACTGGAGAATGACTTGAATTCTTATAAATTTGAGTCAATTCTCTATATATTTTAGAAACGAGGTCTTTGGGGCAGTTAGGTGGTGCAGTGGATAGAGCACCAGCCCTGAAGTCAGGAGTACCTGAGTTCAAATCTGGTCTCAGACACTTAACATTCCCTAGCTGTGTGACCCTGGGCAAGTCACTTAACCCCAATTGCCTCAGCAAAAAGCAAAAAAAAAAAAAAATGAGGTCTTTATCAGAACCCTTGAATGTAAAAATTTGTTCCCAGTTTATTGCTTCCCTTCTAATTTTTCCTGCATTGGGTTTTTTTGTACAAAAACTTTTTAACTTAATATAATAAAAATTATTCATTTTGTATTCAATAATTCTTTGGCCACAAATTCTTTCATTCTCCATTGATATGAGAGGTAAACTATCTTCTGTTCTTCTAATTTGGTATAATATCACTCTTTATATCTAAATCATGAACCCATTTTGACCTTATCTTGGTCAAAGGATGTTAGGTGTGGGTAAATGACTAGATTTTGCTGTACTAGTTTTCAATTTTCCTAGCAGTTTTTGTCACATAATGAATTCTTATGCCAAAAGCTGAGATCTTGGGGTTTGTAAAACACTAAATTACTGTAGTCATTGACTATTTTATCCTGTGAACCTAACCTATTTCACTAAGTGACTACTCTATTTCTTAGACAGTGCCAATGGTTTTGATGACCACTGCTTTATAATATAGTTTTAGGTCTGGTAAAACTAGGCCACCTTCATTTGCATTTTGCTTCATTAATTCCCTTGAAATTCTTGACCTTTTCTTTTTCCAGATGAATTTGTCTATGTGTCTATGATTTGTTGTTTTACCCACTCATTTTTTAGGATCAGATTATTTAGTTTTCAATTAATTTTTGATCTTTTTTTTCCCCTGGCTCTTTATTGCATGTGATTCTTGTTGCATCATGATCTGAAAAAGAGGCATTTACTATTTTTGCCTTTCTGTATTTGATTGTAGGGTTTTTATAGCCTATAATTTTATAATTTTTTCTATAAGTTCCATGAATCACTAAGAAAAAAATATACTCTTTTCTGTCTCCATTCAATTTTCTCTAAAGATCATTCATACCTAACTTTTTAAAAATTCTATTTAACTTCTTTCTTATTTATTTTGTGGTTCAATTTATCTAGTTCTGAGAGAGCAAGGTTGAGGTCCCCCACCAGTATAATTTTGCATTCTATTTCTTTTTGCAGCTCTCTTAACTTCTCCTCCAGGAATTTGGATGTTATACCACTTAGCAAATATATGTTTAGTATTGATATTACTTCATTATCTATGGTACCCTTTAGCAAAATATAGTTTCCTTCCTTATTTCTTTTAATTAGATCTATTATTATTTTTCCTTGATCTGAGATCAGGATTGCTACCCCTGCTTTTTTTTAAAAAACTTCAGCTGAAGCATAATAGATTCTGTTCCAGCCTTTTACCTTTACCCTGAATGTATCACTCTGCTTTAAATGTGTTTCTTGTAAATAACATATGATAGGATTCTGACTTTTATGGGAGAATTCATCCCATTCACATTCACTGTTAAAATGACTAATTCTATATTTCCCACCATCTTATTTACCCCAGGTTATGCTTTTCTTTTTCTTTTTCCCCTTTCCCTCCTCCCCAGTAGTTTGCTTCTGACCAATACCTCCCTCAAACAGCCCCTCCCCCTTTCTTATAACTTTCCCCTACTACTTCTGTTTTCTCTTTTATTAGCCTCTCCCTTTTCTTTCCACTTTCCCCTCCCACTTCCCTATAGGGTGAGATAAGTTTCTCTGTGAAGCCAAATATGTCTGATATTCTCTGTGAGCCAAATTTGATGAGAATAAGATTCACACAATGTTCATCTCCCTCCCTTCTTTTCCTCAATTATAATAGGTCTTCTTTGTCTCTTCATGAGATGCAATTTCCTTCGTTTTACCTCCATTTTTCTCTTTTTCCAGGACAATCCCCTTTCTACCTCTAGTTTCTTTTTTTAATGTTATCATAATAAAATGAAATTATTCCTGCACTCTCTAAGTATTCCCATAAGATAGAGAGAGCTCTCAAGAGTTCTTTCCTTTTTATCTTCTTATGCTTCTCTTGAGTTCTATATTTGGAGATCAAATTTTTTTTTCATCAGAAATAAATGCAATTAACCTGTATCATTGAATGTTCATTTTTCCCTCCTAAAAGATAATGCTCAATTTTGATGTATAACTGATTCTTGGCTATAATTCAAGTTCCTTTGCCTTTCAGGATATCAGATTCCAGGCCCTTCAATCCTTTAAGGTGGAAGCTGCTAGGTCCTGGGTAATTCTGATTGTGGCTCCTGGATATTTGGATTGTTTATTTCTGTCTATCCTTGATCTGATAATTGTGGAATTTAGCTATGATATTCCTTGGAGTTTTCATCTTGAGGTCTCTTTCAGAAGGTGATTGGTGAATTTTTTCAATGGCTATTTTACTTTCTGGTTCTAGGACATCAAGGCAGTATTCCTTGATGATTTCCTAAAAGATGATATCTAGGCTCTTTTTTTTTATTGTGATTTTTAGAAAGTCCAATAATCCTTAGATTGTACCTTCTAGATCTATTTTCTAGATCAGTTGTTTTTCCAATGAAGTATTTTACATTTTCTTCTATTTTTAATTCTTTTTTCATTTTGTTTCACTGATTCTTGATGTTTCATTGAGTCATTCATTTCCATTTGTTCAGTTCTAATTTTTAGTGAATTATTTTCTTCAGTTACCTTTTTAGCTCCTTTTGTATTTGGCTTATTGAATTTTTAAATGAATTGTTTTGTTCACTGGATTTTTCCCCCATTTCACAAATTCTGTTTTTCAAGGAGTTATTTTCTTTTGCCATTTTGTCAAATCTATTTTAAGGAATTTTTTTCAGATAATTTCTGTGTTTCCTTTTCCAAACCCTCTGGAAAAGCTCTCATTTCTTTTCCCCATTTTTCTTCTAAATCTCTTTTAAGATACTTTTTGAATTCTTCCAAGAGAGCCTTGTGAGGTGGGTACCAATTAATATCACCCTTTGGCATCTGGAGATAATCTGTTTTTAGTGTCCTGAGGGTTTGAAATCTGTTCTTCTCTTTATCCATAAAAAGTTTCTATGGTCAGTGTTCTTTTTCTTGTTTTACTCATTTTTTAAAGGTTGAGATCTGCTTTTAGAGCAAAGGAAAGATTGTCCAAGCTTCTTCTACAATCAATAGTGGCTGCACTGGATTTGTGCTGATTAACATCTGGTGCTGGGTGGGTGTGGCCAGGTCTAGTGTTATTCTGGGGCTTAGAGGCTCACTATTTGTATTTTGAATTTGTGTTGAGTATCTTACAGCTAATCTGCTGATCTACCAGGACAGAGTAGCCAATACTGCTGTAGATTAGATTCCCCTGCTAGCAAGCACACCACCCTGGGTCCTTGCATTCATCTGTGCTGGGTCCATGCTGGATTGAAACAGACCTTTTCTGAAGTTCTTCCAAAATCTTGTGTTGGAAATTTGTTACTCCAAATATTTGTGCGTTCTGTCACTCCAAAACCAATTTAGAGGCTTGATTTGCTGCTGATCTGAGGGACATCAGGGAGAACTCAGATAAAGACATGTCTCCTCTCTGCCATCTTGGCTCTGCCCACATAGCCCTATTTCTATTGAATGGTAGTGATGAAAGTTAAATTACTAAAGTCTGAAGAATGAGTGGATAGTGAGGAACATATACCTCAGCATTAACTTTTCTCCATGATGGAGGAAAGTAATTAAAGATGCTTACACTCTTCAAGCAATGAATTTATGAGAGGCTGTATGGTTTAATAGAAAGAGTGCCATAGGGAGAAGATCTGAATTCCAATTCAGCTCTAACATTCATTTTTGTGTGACCACAGTCAATTCATTTAACCATGCTTTAGTTTTTTCATTTGTAAAATGGGAAGAAGAGTATTTGTATTTCCTACCTCAGGAACTGTATTGGAAATACTGGCATTTGGGCCAAATCCAACTGAATGGTTATGTCATGGAGAGTAGAGAACCAGACTGCCTCAGGTTCCATGATGCCATGATGACAGCACCCCAAGACCTTCACCCAGCCCAGGTCAGTGCTTTGGAACAAAGCAGCACTTGATCCAACTAACTGGCAAAATGACCATTTTCTACATGATACACTGAGCCTCTCAATACTCAACATTTTCTAAATGCCTTTTAGGCACCAATGCTTCATTCTTGGATATTAGGTGAATCATATATTAAGAGCTAGAAAACACATTATAGGTCATCTAGTGCAACCCCCTCATCCTACAGATGAGGAAACAAAAACCTAGAGGTCCAAGGCCATTGACAAAGTCAGGTCATAGGACTCCTAATTGTGTACTTTTTCCACCATAGCATATAAGCATAAAGAAATCCTGGGTCCTGATCTCAAAGAGCTTTAAATATAGCATGGAGGTTATATACAACAGAGACCTCAATGACCATCCAAACTAAATCACTTATTTTACAAATAAATTAACTGAGGCCCGGGTGATATTGTGACCTGTCTAGTTTCAAAGAGGCAAACATTGTGACAAATAGGTTTTGAACATTGATCATTGACTTGAGAACCTCTTCTCTTTCCACATTACCATACTGTATCTTGTAATAATATTATACATAATAATTATTATTGTTTTTGATAATAATAAAAATACCTGACATTTATATAGTACCTACAATGTCCCAGGCACTGTGCTAACCACTTTATAATTATCTTATTTGATTCACACAACAACCCTGGGAAATAAGTACTATTTTTGTCACCATTTTACAAATGAGGACATTGAGACAGGAGTTAAGTGACTTGTCCAAAATCACACAGCTAGTTTAATGTTTGAGGCTATATTTGAACTCAAATCTCCCCAACTTCAGATCCAGAACTCTCTCCACCAAGCCTCCTCACTGCATTGATTTCATTAACATAGAAAGATAACAGAAATTAAAATGTGCTAAATGTGACTCATAATTCTGGGCATTCTAAGAACCTGTAACTGCCTTCTTAGAAGGAGGAATTTATTTGTATGGTAGATAAAGATTAGGGGCAGTTAGGTGATTCAATGGATAAAGCACTGGGCCTGGAGTTGGGAAGATATAAAAGACCTGAATTCAAATCCAGTCTCAGATACTTACTAGCTGGGTGACCCTGGACAGGTCATTTAACCTTATTTGCCTCAATTTGTCTGTAAAATGAACTGGCAAAGAAAATGGAAAACTATTCCTACATCTCTGCCAAGAAAACGCCAAATGGGAGGCGGAGCCAAGATGGCGGAATGAAGACGTGACTCTCTGTGTCCTCCTCTGACCTTCTCTCAAATCATCAGTAAAATAAGCCTCTGAACTGATTTTTGAGTCAACGAACCCAGAAATATTTGGACTATGAAGTATTTCTTGCAGAAGTTAACCTTTGAAGAGCAGGTCTTTTTCAATTGGGGAACGGGGTGAGCAGTGTGCCAGGCCCCCAGGAGACAGGGCAGGAAACTGGGTGGGACTCAGCGTGGCAGAAACTTTAAACAGCTGGTGAGTGTCTCTCAAGCACTTGGGACACTCTGCCCTGATTGCAGGCAGGTGCTTTGCAGATCTGCCTTTTATAAAAGGTGGGTTAGAAAAACCTCTGCAAACATAAAGTCCCAGCCTGACCAGCCCAGCACCCGAAGTTAATTAGCGGGATTGCCCCAGGGCAAACTACCACAAGCTGCTGCTTCTCTCATTTTAAACAGACCCCAAGTTCTCTAAAAATTGAGTAAGAAGCAGAAGAGAGCTCTTACCATAGATAGCTTTTATGATGAGAAAGAAGGGCAGACCCCAGATCCTGAGGTTCTGAAAGCAACTACAGTGGAAGCCGCAAAAGGGAGACATAAGCTGGTCCCCATTTCAAAAGGCTTTCCTGGAAGACTGCATGAGGAATCTCAAAAGAGAGCTAGATGATAAATGGGAAAATGAATTGAGATCAGTGCAAGAAGCCCTCCCAAAGAGATATGATAAAAACACCAGCTTACTGAAAAACAAAATTGGGGAATTGGAAATAAACAATAATGCATTGAAAAACAAAATTGGGGAATTGGAAATAGACAAAAATGCATTGAAAAACAAAATTGGGGAAGTGGAAAAAGTATGCAATGAACAGTTTGGCCAGTTACAAAAGGAGCTGAAAAAGGTGACCGAAGAAAACAATACTTTAAAAATTAGAACTGAACAAATGCAAGTGAATGACTCAATAAGACTTCAAGAATCAGTCAAACAAAAACAAAAAAAAAGAAAAAATAGAAGAAAATATGAAATATCTTCTTGGAAAAACAACCGACTTGGAAAATAGATCTAGGAGAAACAATCTAAGGATTAATGGACTTCCAGAAAGCCATGATGAAAAAAAAAGAATCTAAACACTATATTCCAGGAAATCCTGAAAGAAAACTGCCCTGAGGTTGTAGAATCAGAAGGCAAAATCACCATCAAAAGAATTCACCAATCACCTCCTGAAAGAGACCCCAAAATCAAAACCCCAAGGAATATCATGGCTAAATTTCAGGACTACCGCACCAAGGAAAAGATATTGCTAGCATCCAGAAAGAAACAATTCAAATACCAAGGATCTATAATTAGAATCACACACAGTCTGTCACCTTCCATAAGGAAGGATAAAAGGTCCTGGAACCAGATATTCTGAAAGGCAAAGGAACTTGGATTACAGCCAAGAATAACCTATCCAGCTCGAATGAACATTATCTTCCAGGGAAGAAAATGGTCATTTAATGATGTAGGTGAATTTCACCTATTTCTAATGAAAAGACCAGATCTGAACAAGAAATTTGATCTCCAAACACAGAATTCAAGAGAAGCATAAAAAGGTAAAAAGGAAAGAACTCTTGAGAACTTTATTTCTACTATGGGGATACTTAAAAATTGGGGGTATAATTTGATATTACTTCAATAAGATGAAAAAGAAAAACTAGAGGGGAAAAGGCTATCATACTGGGAAAAAGAGGGAAAAGGTGGTAAAATAAGGTATAAAAAAGGAGATTAAAAATAAGGTAAAATCTCATGAAGAGGAGAAGAAAACCTAATATAATTGAGAGAAAGAAGGGAGGGAGATGAGCATTGTGTAAATCGTACTCTCATCAGATTGGGCTCTAAAAGAGTATATCAGATAGTTGATTTCACAGAGAAACCTGTCCTTCCTTATAGGGAAGTGGGAGGGAAAGGAGGAAAAGAAAGGGATAAACTAATAGAAGGGGAAATATAAGAATCAGGGGAAAGGGGCTATAAAGGGGGGAGGACTGTTTGGGGGAGGTGGTCATCAAAAGCAAAATACTGAGAAGGGGGGAAGGGAGAAAGAGCAAAGGAAAGGGGAAAACATAACTTGGGTAAAGATGATGGCAGGAAACAAAGAATTAGTTATTTTAACTATGAATGTGAATGGGATGAACTCTCCCATAAAGCAGAAGCAGATAGCAGACTGGATTAAAAACCAGAATCCTACAAGAAACACATCTAAAGCACAGAGATACATACAGGGTGAAGATAAAAGGTTGGAGCAGAACCTATTATGCTTCAGGTGAACAAAAAAAAGCAGGGGTAGCAATCCTGATATCAGATCAAGTAAAAGCAAAGATAGATCTAATCAAAAGAGATAAGGAAGGAAACTATATTTTATTAAAGGGTACCATAAATAATGTAGCAATATTAATAGTAAATATATATGCACCAAGTGGTATAGCATCCAAATCCCTTGAGGAGAAATTAAGAGAGATGCAAGAAATAAACAGCCAAACTATACTAGTGGGGGATCTCAACCTTGGTCTCTCAGAATTAGACAAATCAACCACAAAATAAACAAGAAAGAAACTACGGAGATAAACCAATTGTTAGAAAAGTTAGGTATGATAGATCTATGGAGAAAGTTGAATGGAGACAGTAGGTAGTTTACTTTTTTCTCAGCAGTCCATGGAACCTATACAAAAATTGACCATGTGTTAGGGCATAAAAACCTCAAAATCAAATGCAGAAAGGCAGAAATAGTAAATGCATCCTTTTCAGATCATGATGCAATAAAAATCACATGCAATATAAGGCCAGGAGAAAATAAACCAAAAGTTAATTGGAAATTAAATAATCTAATCCTGAAGAATGAATGGGTGAAAGAGCAAATCATAGACACAATCAATAATTTCATTCAGGAGAATGATAATAAGGAGACAACATACCAAAATTTGTGGGATACGGACAAAGCGGTTATAAGGGGAAATTTTATATCTCTAGATGCTTACTTGCATAAAACAGAGAAAGAGAAGATCAATGAATTGAGCTTACAATTTAAAAAGTTAGAAAAAGAACAAATTAAAAACCCTAAATTTAACACCAAATTGGAAATTCTAAAAATAAAAGTGAAAATTAATACAATTGAAAATAAGAAAACTATTGAATTCATAAATAAAACTAAGAGTTGGTTTTATGAAGAAAACCAACAAAATATATAAGCCTTTAGTTAATTTGATAAGAAAAAGGAAAGAGGAAAATCAAATTGTTAGTCTCAAGAATGATAAGGGAGAACTTTCCTCCAATGAAGAGGAAATTAGAGCAATAATTAAGAGTTACTTTGCCCAACTTTATGCCAGTAAGTTTGATAATCTAAATGAAATGGAGAAATATCTACAAAAATATAGATTGCCCAGGTTAACACAAGAGGATATAAATTATTTAAATAGCCCCTTATTAGAAAAAGAAATAGAACAAGCTATTAACCCACTCCCTAAGAAAAAATCTCCAGGGCCAGATGGATTTACATGTGAATTCTACCAAACATTCAAAGAACAATTAATTCCAATACTATATAAACTGTATGAAAAAATAGGGAAAAAAGGTATACTACCAAATTCCTTCTATTATACCGACATGGTGCTGATAGCTAAACCTGGTTTAGGGTGAAAACAGATTAAGAAAACTATAGACCAATTTCCCTAATGAATATTGATGCAAAAATTTTAAATAAGATATTAGCAATGAGATTACAGAAAGTCATCCCCAGGATAGTACACTATGACCAAGTAGGATTTATACCAGGAATGCAGGGCTGGTTCAATATTAGGAAAACTATCAGCATAATCAATTATATTAATAACCAAATTAACAAAAAAACATATGATTATCTCAATAGATGCAGAAAAAGCATTTGATAAAATCCAACACCCTTTCCTATTAAAAACACTAGAGAGTAGGAATAAATGGGCTTTTCCTTAAAATGATTAGTAGCATCTACTTAAAACCATCAGCAAGCATTATATGTAATGGAGACAAACCAGAACCATTCCCAATAAGATCAGGAGTGAAACAATGCTGCCCACTGTCGCCATTACTATTTAATATTGTATTGGAAATGTTTGCTTTGGCAATAAGAGAAGAAAAAGAGATAAAAGGAATTAAAGTAGGTAATGAGGAAACCAAATTATCACTCTTTGCAGATGACATGATAGTATACTTAGAGAACCCTAGAGACTCAACTAAAAAACTACTGGAAATAATTCACAGCTTTAGCAAAGTTGCAGGATTCAAAATAAATCCACATAAATCATCAGCATTTTTATGTATTACCAACAAAGCTCAGCAGGAAGAGATACAAAAAGAAATTCCATTCAAAATAACAGATGATAGTATAAAATATTTGGGAATCTATCTGCCAAGGAAAAGTCAGGAATTATATGAACTAAACTATAGAACACTTTCCACACAAATAAAGTTAGACCTAGTCAATTGGAAAAATATCAAGTGCTCCTGGGTAGGCCGAGTGAATATAATAAAAATGACAATACTACCCAAACTAATTTACTTATTTAGTGCCATACCAATCAAACTCTCAAGAAATTATTTTACAGATCTAGAAAAAATAGTAGCAAAGTGCATTTGGAAGAACAAAAGGTCAAGAATTTCAAGGGAATTCATGAAAAAAAAAGGCTGATGAAGGTGGCCTTGCTGTACCAGATCTAAAACTATATTATAAAGCAGTGGTCATCAAAACCATTTGCTACTGGTTGAGAAATAGAGCAGTCGATCGGTGGCATAAGATAGGATATCAGGACATACTAGGCAATAACTTTAGCAATTTAGTGTTTGATAAACCCAAAGACCCCAGCTTTTGGGATAAGTACTCACTATTCGGCAAAAACTGCTGGGAAAATTGGAAACTAGTGTGGAAGAAATTAGGGCTTGATCCACATCTAACACCACATACTAAGTTAAGATCTAAATGGGTTCATGATCTAGCTATAAAGAGTGATATTGTAAGGAAATTGGAGGAACATAGGATAGTTTACCTCTCAGACCTGTGGAGATGGAATAAATTTATGTCCAAAGAAGATATGGAACTCTCAATTGAACACCAGATAGATAATTTTGACTATATTAAGTTAAAAGTTTCTGTATAAACAAAAAAAGGCAGACAAGATTAGGGGGGAAACATCAAATTGGGAAATCATCTTCATATTTAATGGTTCTGATAAAGGCCTCATTTCTAAAATATATAGAGAAATGTCTCATATTTATAAGAATTCAAGCCACTCTCCAATAGATAAATGGTCAAGGGATATGAACAGACAATTTTCAGATGATGACATTAAAACCATTTCTAGTCATATGAAAAGGTGTTCCAAATCGCTCTTGATCAGAGAAATGCAAATTAAGACAACTCTGAGGTACCACTACACACCTGTCAGATTGGCTAAAATGACAGGAAAAGATAATGACGAATGTTGGCGGGGATGTGGGAAAACTGGGACACTGATACATTGTTGGTGGAACTGTGAATGGATCCAGACATTCTGGAAAGCAATTTGGAGCTATGCTCAGAAAGTTATCAAACTGTGCTTACCCTTTGACCCAGCAGTGTTTCTATTGGGCTTATATCCCAAAGAGATCTTAAAGGAAGGAAAGGGACCCACATGTGCAAGAATGTTTGTGGCAGCCCTTTTTGTAGTGGCTAGAAACTGGAAACTGAAAGGATGCCCATCAATTGGAGAGTGGCTGAATAAATTATGGTATATGAACGTTATGGAATATTATTCTTCTGTAAGAAACGACCAGCAGGACGATTTCAGAGAGTCCTGGAGAGACTTGCATGAAGTGATGCTGACTGAAATGAGCAGAACCAGGAGATCTTTGTACATGGCAACAACAAGTCTATATGATGATCAATTCTGATGGACATGGCTCTTTGCAACAATGAAATGTTTCAAACCAGTTACAATTGTTCAGTGAAGAAAGCCATATACACCCAGAGAGAGGGATATGAACTATGGACCACAACATAACATTTTCATGCTCTCTATTGATGTTTGCTTGCATTGTGTCTCCTTTCTCTGATTTTTTTTTGTTCATGTAGATAAGATTGTTCTTGCACAGCAAGATAAGTATGGAAATATGTATACATATATTCAACTTGTCAAGTATTTTAATATAATTAACATGTAGTGGACTTCCTGCCATCTAGGGGAAAGGAGGGGACTAGGGGGAAAATTTGTAAAGGAAAGATTTGGAAGAATCAATGTTGAAGAACTACCCATACGTGTTTTATGAAAATAAAAAGCTTTAAAAAAATAAAACCCCAAATGGAATCATGAAAAGTTGGACATGATTAAACAATAAGATGAAAATTACTTTAAATTATCCCAAGATTTTTGGCATAATGTTGATCTTTCCATATTTTTTTAAACTTTCAAAAGTCTAGTAACTACAATGTCACATCTGGCTAATATCTTTAACAGTTGCAGAGAATGATTACTGTATACAGAAATTTCCTCAGATACACTTTTTATATATCCTTTATTCCATTATCAAAAAAAAATCTCTGTTCCTAATACTTCATAATTAACCATTCTTAGAGATTTCTATTGAATGAACTTAGTACCATAAGAACTATGGTGTAATGAAAATTATAATTAGATTGTGAACTCCTTGAGATCATGAACTAGTTGTGTTTGTTTTTTGCCTTTCTTCATATCTCTAGCATTTAGCACAGTTCATGACACATAATAGATGCTTAAATTATTGACTGACATTCAACAGAGTATCAGATTGATGATTTGAATTTGAATTCTGGATTTGCTGCTGTGGTATCATGAGAAAATCATTTAGAGTCTGTGGCACTCAGTTCTTTCATTCATAAAATAAGGGGAGAGGGTGTTAGACTAAGTAAATTAAGGGATCTTTCAACACTAAAGTGCTACAATTCTTAAACACCTATGGACATGGTGTTTAAGTGGACACGATTGAGTGTTTTTAAATCTGTAAGAGTTTGCAATTATTCAAAACTATCCAACAAATATCCTCAAATATCTATTGCATATTCAGCTTCACAATAGAACTTGTGGATAACCCAAAGACAGTCATATAGATAGCTGAAGGAATCTTAGTCATATAATCCAACTTTATTTTTCAGATAAAGAAACTAAGACCTGGGAAAATTATATGACTTGTCCAAGGTAGTAACCTAATAAATATCAGAGTTAAGATTTTCATCCAGATCCTTTGATTTCACATTCAGAACAATATCACTTAGATTATCCATATATTATCTCTTTCTCAGTTTGTGACCAATTAACTTCCTTTTGTGATAAACTGATGAACAAATGAATATTTATTAAGCTATCACAGGTACTATATTAAGGACTGAGGATACAAATACAAAAGAGAAATAATTCCCTTAAGAGGCTCACATTCTATTAGAAATCTCAATTATGTCATCTCTCATGTAAAAGTTACTATTGGTAATATCTGAGGCCATTTTGTGTCCACCATATATTTTCCCTACGGGTTATTGGTAATTATTTGTCTTTTGAGATTATCACATTTCCCCAATGCTTAATTGTATTTCTATCTACATCAGGAGAATATTAGTGTTAAAGAGATAGACTTTTTCCATTATGGGCAATTTGGGATCCAATTAGGTTACATTCAATCAACATTTAATTATGTTCTACATGTAAAGTACTGTGCCATTCACTAAGGATACAAAGCAAAAAACAAAATAGTCAATGACCTTGAGAAGTTTGAAGACTAATTGAGGAAATGGCATGTACAAATATCAAATGACAATATAACAGAATATGATTAGGTACAGAATGAATAGTACAGACAAGTGCTGTAGGTTTCAAAAGAGAGAGAGAGAGCACTGTGATTAAAGAAGGCTTCTTAGAGAAGAGAA
This sequence comes from Myrmecobius fasciatus, assembly GCA_023553655.1. NCBI lineage: Eukaryota > Metazoa > Chordata > Mammalia > Dasyuromorphia > Myrmecobiidae > Myrmecobius > Myrmecobius fasciatus. The sequence continues at coordinate 20,259 of JAJPUD010009284.1, read as the reverse complement.
TAATTTAGATGAACCTTAAAGATGAGTAGGATTGGAGTAAATTGAGAGAAAGGAGGAGGGAAGAGTCCAAGTAAATGTAGGGAGGTTTGATTTAAATAAAAATAAGCTCAGATGACAACAGGTATATTTTTCTAGTTAACATGATGAGTGGATGATGAAGAGCAATAGGAGATAAAGTTGGGAAAGGATAAGATGAAGTCAAATGCTAAAGGACTTTGAATGTCAGGTCATAACATTTGGATTTTCTTCAATAGGAATTACAACTAGTCAGAGTGACATAATGAAAGCAATGTTTTAAAAAGACTAATCTCAAAGTGTTATGAGGGATGATTTAGAGGGAGATAAAGACTGGAAATAGGGATATTGGAGAAGAGGCTAGAAACAATAATGAATGCAAAGATAAATATAACATATATTTTGAGGAAAGAATGAACAAAACTTGGTCAATGATTGGATATAAGGATGGGATAGTGAAAGAAGGAGGAGTGATATGTGATTACCAATATATGTGCACTAAATTTGGTACTGGAAGACAACTGGATAGAGCAGTGAATTAAGAATAAGATCACAATTGTTTTTCCACCACACTGGATTTTGAGCAAATCATTTTGTCATGTATAAAGTCCATTGATATCCACCAAATCCATAATATTGAAGGTGAATAGCCTTGTGGAGTAATCTCTAATGGGACTGTGAATGGTTAACACAGAGATGTCATACAGGATCCTTTAAAAATGAGAGTGGGTATTTAAAAACAAAGAACTAAACTAAAAATTTGGATTTCTTATTCTAAGATATTGCTTTCAGTTAAACTAAATAGCTATAGAACAAATAGAAAAATCCTCAGAGTAGGGGATGAAGAGGAGATGTCAAATCTTGATATAATTGAGTTTTGGTATTTTGAGAATTTTCTAAAACTCTTCTTGTTCCCAATCACAAAAGTTCCTCCCTATCCTAATTCTATGGTTTCTCTTTTAGTTCCTCAAACAAACCCTGAATAAAACTTTTGCAAATACCCAATTCTCTCTTCCACTAGGATGTCCTCATCTCTGGTTAAAAGCTCATAAAATGCCCTTAATTCTGTTCCAATTCATGAGGAAGAAGACTGCAATCCTGCTATTTTCCTAAGCAGTACCTTTCAGACTGAATTGGTGTGCTCAGTGTTCTGACAGGAACTGAATTAAATGAAATGGGGAAGATTTCTATTTCTGTCTAAGTCCTCTCTTTGATGTCAAAAATTGTTTGAGCCTTTCCTAGTTCAAATTTTTGCTAAGATGAATAGGAAGCAAAATAGGCATTTTGCTCTTATGACTTCTCTTTTCTTTGACAATCTACCCCCTGGAGAATAGGAAAATTCAACACATTGTAAAAACAGTCAGACTCAGATCTCTAACATTCAGAGTTTAAAAGTATAAATACCAAGTCCAAAAGATCCCGTATCAGGTATTGAAATACTTAGTGAAATAAGAAATGTGTCTGTCATAGCATCAGAAATCATGAGCTAAAATGTACTATAGAGGCCTTTTGGTCTGACTTTTTTATATTATAGCTAAAGCAAATGAAGACTAAAGAGATTAAATTAAAAGCAATAAAAACTAGTAAGAAACAAAGTTTGAATATGAACCAAGTCATTCCATTCCATCACACTTTCCTCTACAAATTATCTCAAGCAAAATATTCAGTGGTACCTGGAAGGCAGTCCATTTTTTTAATTGGGAAACCATGTAAAAGTATCCATCAGTGAAACAGATGAATCATGGTCACTTTATCCACAAATGTACATACCTACTAACAGGGGCCAAAATCAATGAGTCAATAGCTCTTAGACATGTACTCCTCCCCAAAAAATCCACTGATGTTGCATTTCTCCTTGATTTTTATTGTTTTGTTCTGCTTTGATCTCAAAGAATCCATATTTGGAAGGTATGTTAAAAATTGACCGCTAAGTTCAGTCTCATTTTACAGATAAGGAACTTGAGGCCTAAGGGAAGTAGTTTGCCCAACAGGTTGTGAGATTAAAAATTTAGAACTATCCAGGAGCTCAAAAGTCACTTAACTCATCTTTCATTTTACAATACAATACAATTGCTCCACAATACAAAGGTAGGACAAATGTATGCTTGGCAAAAATTATTATTTTATGGAGAACTGAATTAGCCCAGGAGAAACATGAGTTGTACAAAGTTAGAGAATCCACCCCAAATGTTCATAGGGGCTATTTGTGTCTGAGCTTGTATTTGTCTGATCAGCCACAGCTGGACGCACTGTAACTCAACTAACATGTTGATGTCATTGTGGTCCTCTTCCAGAACAAAGAACAACAACCAAACAAGCAGGCAGGACATGATAACACAGCATTTTAAAAAGAGTTTTAAGTTTTAAATTTAATTTTAAATAATTTTAATTAAATAAATTAACTAAATAAATAAATTTAATAATTTAAATAAAGTAAATAATAAACATTTTAAATAAATCCAAGACTTTTTTTATGATGTTGGTCTGAAGTTGAAAACTACATAGACTTCACAATTAGTTTATCAGCCCCCTGGACTTCAACCCAAAACTTGTGATGATGCTTTAAAAAGTGATATAGATTATTATTTCTGAATATTCAAGCACTGAGATACTCAAATGTATGGATGATCTCATAAATGTATGTGTTCCCATCCATGAAGAAAATCAAAGCCCATCCATAACTGAAACCCTTGTCTATGACCTCACATAAGTTTGTCATACTTATTTATCCAATTTCCAGAGGTCTTCTTCAAGTCTTCCTGGCTGTAATGGGTGAGGATTGCGTTTAACTCTAGGCACCATGTCTCAAGAAAGTTGTTGTTAAGGTGAAGAGCCTCCAGAAGCAATCATCAAATCATAAATTTAGAGCTACATCAAACATAGGAGGACTCCACTCTAATCCCTTCCTTTTATAGATAAGCAATCTGAGGGTCCAAAGGTAAAGGACTTCCTCAAGGTCACACAGGAATAACAGGAATAAGTAACCCCAGGGTAAGTCAAACTCAGGCTTCACAACTCCATAGTTGGTATAAAAGTTCAACAATCTTTACAATGCACCAGTCTGCTCCCTGTATGAAGTGAAGAACTTCATGACTATGTCATCAATTGAAGGAATGGTGATATAAAGTTTAGAAAAGGGGGAGGGTAGAAGGTGGGAGAGGAAGGGAGAGGAGAGACATGGCAGCTGTCTTCAAGGATGCAAAGGTCTTTAGTATGAGTAAGGCATGAGCCTTGTTGGCTTTGGCCATGAAGGGGAGAACCATGAGCAACACCATGAGCCAGGATTCAACTTCAGACTTCCTAAGAACTACAGCAGTGCAAAAGTTGAAGGGGCTGACTTGGGAGGTGGGGGGGGTTCCTATTCTATGTTGTCTTGTACTTTCCAAAACTATATGAAGGCTAATAAGTTCTGTCCTGTGATCTTTTGAATGACTAAGGAGTCAAGAGACCCCTTTAATTGGTAATTGCTAACCTTACCAATAAAGTGAATGTGCTCAGAACTATGTGCCTCATTTTACCTTAATTTTAATCAAAACAGAATGCACCCTGAATGTAAAGGTCTACAGAGGCAGAGGAATATTCCAGTTCTCCTAAGGCTCCACATAGAATAGGCAATCAATGCCTACTTATCAGGTACTATCGAATATGTGTAGTATATTGGAACAATCATTTGCTTTACAATCAAAATGTGTTTCACTCTCAGCTCTAAGGTCAACAACTTTGTTTTATGACTTTGAGCAAATCACCCAATCCCTCAGGGACTCAGTTTGTTCCTTATCTATTAAAGGAAAAGGACTAAACGATCCTTAAGTTCTTTCTAACTTAAATATTCTATGATTCTCTGATGAAGCCTAAAGTGATTAAATATCCCCAAAGGTCATTTAGTTATATATTGATTATGCCTCACATCTGTTTTCCTCAGACCAAGTTATAAAATGGGAACCTATTTTCACCCTTGAATATCACTATTAATAAGATAAGATAATTTCACAAAAGCAGTGATGAATTTTAGAAACCTCCTTCCCAATTCATTCTTCTACAGTTAAGGTGTTATAACCTGATTTTAAAAGAGGGTGGGAAGATATGCATTTTGAAACATAAGTAAAATTTGGACAGTGGAATAATATTATTCTCAGTGCTTTCCTGATTTTCTCCATCTTGTATCAAGACCAGTTTTATCTTTTCCTTTTCCAATACATTTTCCCGTTTAGGCATTACAGAGAGAAATTGTTTTCTGATCTTCAGAGGTCCGCCTAACAGGAAAGGATGCAAGTAGGTTTTAAGGCATTTTAAGTAGTCTTTGAAATAATGACATTGTTTCATCCTATTGTTAGTAAGAAGGATCAAATTCACTTGGGAATAAATGAAAAACATTGTGACAAGGCATACCTACAACTCCCTCACACACATAGACACAGACACACACACACACACAGTTTCAATTTTTTCATTTAATTTTTATTTGGAAAAAAAAAGAAAAAAAAATTTAAAAAATCATTTGTATGCATTACCATTTAAATAATCTCTTAATTGTGATAGATAATAATTGCTTCAAAGACAGGTGTTAAATTTTTATTCCCTCCAAAGATTTCTCTTTCTTCTACTTCCTAATTTACCCCATTCTTACCCCCCAGGGAAATAAGGAATCAAAGACTTATGGGAGGAGAAAAGAGAGTGGGGGGAACAGATAAACACAAAGAAAGCACAAAGAGAAATGGGGAAAGAGGGAAAAGAAAAAAAGGACATAGAAGGTAGGGAAAGAAGAGAGTGAAAAGAGAGAGAAAAAAGAGACAGAGAAAGAAAAAGACAGACATTATTTTGGGGTAGTGATACAAGACCTTGACAGAGGTAAAGATAGGTTTGAATGGATTTGGCAGTGTAAGCTGAGAGGAGATCAAAGAGAAAGAAAATCAAACAGAAGGAGAACTACAACATGAAAGGAGGAAATTGAGATCCCTCTAGGAATTAGTCCTTCATGATGACTTGGCCATTGATTCCACTTAAAGACCTAAGATCACAAGCAATAGATTTTTCCACTGAACATCTCTTTTGTCCTAGGGGAGCATTGCCAATAGGAAATTTGTCAACAACTTTTTACTTCTGATCTCACTTGTCATTTATTTGCTGGGAAATATCAGAAATCCTATGATTGATGTTGATTAGTTTAATAAAAAAAAAGACATGAGATACAAATGTATCATTACTTTATGCAGATAAAAATGATAATAGTTTTTTTCTTTTATTTTTTTACAACAGGCACGTCTTAGGACCAAACTATAATGGATTCAATATTTTAAAATATCTTATATACTTTAAATCAAATGTGTGGATGATAGTGATGATAACATAAAAACACCTATACACTTTTATATGGCAATGGCAAAGGGCTTCCTTCCCTTCCTTTTTTTCCTTCCATGCATTTAATTGAAAGTACCAAAGGTTTCTACGTGGAAACCTAGGAGCAACCTTATTTCTAACCACTGTTAAGATCAGGAGCCCTTAAACAACACATGTGTCATATGTAAGCAGATATGGGAGTAGGGAGAGGAGAGACATTCCTACAGCCTTTCTTCGTAGGTCTCAGAGGAAGAGTTCCAAGTCATACTTTCATAAAAGAGGAAAAAAACACTGTGTAAAAATTGCCTCTCCTTTTAAAGTTTACTGGGTGGGCAGCTTTTCCCGACTCAGTGGCAAATCCTTTTTGATGAATCTTTGACCCCCTCTACCCAATCCTGCTACCACAGAGACCATATCAATCCAAATGCCAAAATGCCAAACTCTTATCCAGAGCCCATTTTACTCTCTAAAAGTAGGAAACAGAGCAGCTCTACCAGAACTGAGTAACCTCAAGATACACTCAAGTAGATATACATAGCTTACATGGGCAACACTCACATTAAACTTCTTCCAAAGTTAAGATGCAGGTCCTACTCTCTGAAATCTTACAATTTAGGTAGAGAAATAAAACATGCATACAACACAGTTAAATCAACATAAAAGATGATGTATACGTGCCAAAATATATACTATTTTGTTTGCATGAAGCATTTTGTATGTAGTATATAGTAGTATTTTGTAAATATAAGCAAAAAATACTATAGGAATTCAGAAAAAAAGAAATGAAAATAGTCTAGATTATATGTAGATGTGAGAACTGGGGTGAAAAGAGGACATTGACAAGAACCCTGGATTTGGATTCAGATGCCATGGATTTCTCTCTTTGATACCAATTAAAGAATTTAGGCAAGTTTTTATCCATTTTAAGCCTTATATTCCTTAGCTTCAAAATGAGAATGTTGGACTGGACAGCTTTAAACAAGGGGTAAAATAGGTAAGTTATGGCTCATTATGAAGGACTTTAAATAGTAGGCTTAGAATTTTCAATTTTATCCTGCAGGGCAGTGAGATGATGAAATAAATATTTTTGGAAAGATTTGTCCCAGTGTACAGGATGGATTAGTTAGGGAAATACCAGAAGCAGGAAGACCAGTTAAGAGACCTGAACTTTTTCAATGTGGTACCAGAACAGTGGGAAATGAAACGGAAGATAGAGAATATTCTGAAGAATAAACTGGTAGGGTCTGGACCACTGATAAGCTACAGGGAATAAAGTAGGAAGAGGCAAAAGTGTTTAGGATAGTACTGGAGTTATTGATTTATGGAGATCTGTGGCAAATGTTCCCATTACTTCAGTCTTGCTTGTCTTACATGTAAGAAACTGCTAATCAGCATTTAACTAATCAGTTGGTTGGGGAAGGCATCAGTCAGTGTCTTACACATACTTTGATTCCATTTGTTTCTTTGTCCTTTGTATTGCCAGTTATTCAGCACAAAGTCACATTTCATCCCATCTCCTTTACCTTTAATCTCATTTCCTATGATTGTGAACATGGGGGAGGAGCTGAGACACAATGAGCTATACCCTTTCTTAAAAGGATATCTATCAGATTATATTGCTATTATTACAAAAAAAGTCTTCAAAAGCCATATCCATTTTGAAATTGGAGTTAGCTCTCAAGGACAGTTTTTGGCTTTGGTGTTTTTAATAAACTCTTTATTATTCTCTTCCTGAGGTTTGTTGTTGTTGTTGTTTGTTTATTCAGGGCAAAGGCCAGAACATATAATTTTTCTTTTAAGAATGGAAACATGGCAGTTGGAAGGAAAAAAAAAACTAGATTTAAGGAGAAATATACTGAGCTCTGTTTGAAATATGCTTCTTGGAAGTTTCAATGTTAGGTATTGTATGAAGTAGAGTTCTTTAAGTTTGTTGATTATCTCCAGTTCATCTCATATATATTTTATTTATTTGTGTTAGATGTTTGAATCTTGTCTCCCCTTCTAGGCTGTGAATTCCCTAAGGATAGGAACTATCTTTTACCTTATTTTGTCTCTCTATCATTAGCATAGTACTTGGCACATAGTTGGCTCTTAATAAATGTTTACTGACTGAGTGTCTATCTCCGCCTAAAGCTAATGAATTGCCAAGTCTTCGTACTTCTGTCTTCACAATATTTGTTCCACCTACCTCCTCTTTTCTCATTGTCACTACTCCCGTTTAAACCCTTATTGCCTCTTATGTAAATTGCTTCAATAGCTTCCAAAGTGATCTGCCTAGTCCCAATGTCTTCCGTCTGAAATCTCCTTTTCACATAATCTTCCTAAAGTATAAGTCTAATTTTTTCATTCTTCTGCTCAAAAAACTCCACAAGCTCCTGATTGACTTTAGAATAAAATGCAAATTTGTTAGCCATCCCTCATGTGTTGAATGCTCTCTCTTTTCTCTCACTTCTTTAGCTTCCTTCAAGATTCAGTTCTTCCATGAGGAAAGCCTACAGAATACCTGAAATCTGGCAAAGAACTAGCCAGTGCAATACAGAAAATATGATGCACCTCAGACTGGACACCAGCATATGACAGTGCAGCAGAGGGAAGATATCAGCAAAGGAACCCAGAAGTGTCAAGCAGTGGACACAGACCAGCAGATGATAATGGTGGCTCTACAAGGAAATAGGCATCCAATGGAGACACCCCAGCAGGGATGCTAGATTTGCAGCACGAACCATCTCTGCCACACTCCCTGGCCATATATTTCCGCATTGAAGATGCTCTTTCTTCCCCATGTTCCCCACATGTGCCTTATCGACATATTCCCCACAGATGCTCCTTCTCTACTTGTGATGGTTATTTATGGGAGGGTGTACCCCTTTATGTACAGCAATAATTTTCCTTACCATTTATTTTACTATGCAGTTAAATTAATTATCTTTTGCTTTGAATTAGTACAACCAGAACTTGGGGTGGTTTTTCAGGAGACCTACATCTGAGGCCACATTTAGAACCCTATAGAACAATAGAGAATCCCTTCCAGTGTCATACACAGACAGAACAGCTTCCTCACCAGTCTGGCTCTAACTAAAGTTTTCAAGAATTTGGCTGTTCTATTATGTCCAGGATAAAGCTTTGAATCAAATACCCCAACTCTCAAAGCTATTCCCTAGGAATTACCTGAGTACTATGTTGCTTGTCCTTTTACAAGAGATATTCTTAACCTGGGAACTTAAAAAAAAGTTTGATAATTATATTTCAATTATAATCCTGTATATTTTGTGCATGTAAAAGTGTTATTCAACAAGTCACTTCCCAATTGATAAATGGTCAAAGGGTATGAACAGACAATTTTCAGATGAAGAAATTAAATCTATTCATAGTCACATGAAAAAAATACTCTAAATCATTATTGATTAAAGAAATGTAAATTAGGATAACTCTGAAGAACTATTTCACATCTCTCAGATTGGCTAAGATGACAAAGAAAAATTAATGATAAATATTAGAGTGAATGTGAGAAAACTGGGACATTAATGCCTTATTGATAGAGTTGTGAAATGATAAAACCATTCTGCAGAGCAATTTGGAACAATACCCAAAGGGCTATAAAACTGTGCATATTCTTTGATCCAGCAGTGTCAGTAGTGGGTTTATATCCCAAAGAGATCATAAAAGAGAGAAAAGAACTCACATGTGCAAAGATGTTTGTAGAAGCTCTTTTTGTAGTGGCAAGGAACTAGAAACTGAGTGAAGATCATCAGTTGGGGAATGGCTGTAATAAGTTATGCTATATGATTGTAATGGAATATTATTGTTTTGTAAGAAATGTTGAGCAAGCTCATTTCAGAAAAGTCTGGAAAGACTTAACATGACTTACATGACATGCTGAATAAAGTGAGCAGGGACCGGAGAACATCATATACAGTAATAGTAAGATTATACCATGATCAACTGTGATGGACTTGGCTTTCCTTAGCAAAACAATGATCAAAGATAATTCCAATAGATTTGAGATGGAAAATGCCATTTACATTCAGAGAGAGAACTATGGAGATTGAATATAGATCAAAGCATAATATTTTCACTTTTTTTTGGCTTGTTTGTTTGCTTTTTCTTTCCTAGTCTGATCCTAGTCTTCAAGAAATTCCCAATCAGGGAGTTTCCCTATTGATCTGATTTTCCTTGTACAACTTGATAAATATGGAAATATGTTTAAAAGGATTACACATATTTAACTGATATTAGATCCCTTGCTGTCTTGAAGAGGTAGGAGGTAAGGGAGGTAGGAAGAAAAAATTGGAACACAAAGTCTTATAAAAATGAATGTTGAAAACAATCTTTACAAATATTTGGAAAAATAAAATACTATTGAGAAAATTTTAAAAATATATTCTGAAAAGAGGTCGAGAGGTTTTACCAGATTCTCAAAAGAATTCATAACATGAAAAAGATGAAGAGATCCTATTTATGCAGTGATTCAAAGCAATTCCAAAATATTTGAAATGGAAAATGCCATCTTCATCCAGAGACAGCAGTATGGAGACTGAATGTTGATTAAAGCACAGTATTTTCACCTTTTTCTTGTTGGTGTTGTTTGTTTGTTTGTTTTTTTTCTTTCTTGTAGTTTTTCCCTTTTTTATCTGATTTTTCTTGTACAACATGACAAATGTGGAAATATGTTTAAAAGAATTCCAATATTTAATCTATATCAGATTGCTTGTTGTCTTGGAGAAGGAGGAGCTGAGAGAGAGAGAGAGAAAATTGGAAAACAAAGTTTTGCAGAGGTGAATGTTGAAAGCTATCTTTGCACGTTATTTGAAAGAATAAAATACAATTGAAAATAAAAATTTTAAAAAGAGAAAGACCCTGTTTTAAGGGGTTTATAATTTGTCATGCATTTATAATGCAATTACAAAGTAGTAGGTATTTATTATCCCCCTAAAGAACCTTTCTAATGAGATGGGAACCATCTGGTGCAATTTAAAAAGCCAGTTAGACCCTCTGGCTCTGACCAAATTGATCATCACTAAATGCTTCCCCAATTCTAGCTAAACTGTAGGGATAAAAATGACAAACAGGGATTTACAAAGATATATTTTGTTTGTCTGTAGTTTTGTTTTGAGTTTTGTTCTTGTACATTCTCCACATATCCCCCGATTGGAAATTTTTTGAAGACAGGATTGTTTTTTAGCTTTCTTTGAATCTCCAGCAATTAAGACAGTTACTGGCATGTAATAGGTATTTAATAAATTGTTTGTTGACTTAACTTGTTGAGCCATACACATATCTTTTAAAAATACAGTGAACAGCATGAAGAAGAGAAACAAGGATAAACATGATGCTACCTGCTCCCTCTGGTCACTCAGCCTCTGCTGGTCTAGGCTCCTCAGCTGAAATTTCTCTCCCAACACAAGGATGGCTCACAATGTATTGCCCATTCCATTGTAGCCCCCTTTTACATCCATGAACCACTCATATTTCTGGCTCTCCTATACTGGGAAGGAAGGGCTCTGCCAATCATTTGCTCTCCATTTAATCAGTCCCACAGCTGGATCCTCAATGTATCCAAGAGTCACTTCTATTTATTGTTACCCACTCTCTAGTCTTCCCAAAAGAGCTAAGTTCCTTAAATTACAGAGACTGCTTTATTTGCATTTTTCTATTCCCAGAGTTTAGCTCAGTGCCTGGCACATAGTAGGAGCTTAACAAAGCTTGCTGATTGATAGGCTGATTGTAACATTAATCTTGTTTTTAATTACTTAAGTACATTAGAGCCATCAGGTTATAGAAATCAGTAATTATGAAGAAATAGAAGCCATCATAAAGAGGGGTCACCCAATCATCTCATATTATATCTGAGAAAGTCAAAGAATATTCAATTATAATGCAATTTCCAAATGAAAAATCTGCCGTCATACTGGATGACTGCTCTGGACCAGCAAGACTAGGCTCCCTCTTGGAGCAGCAATCCCTATGCAGCAGATGGTTTTTGACTGACAGAATGATATCAGCTCTTTGCAGAAGATTGCTTTACTTTTTGTTTAAAAAAAAAAAAAGGAAAATGTTATCTGAATTGATTGAGCAGTAACTGCATTTGCATAAAGGAGGTCCCTAAAATCAAAGAAGCTATAAAGTATTCATCTTATCATTCTGATTTATACAACAGAGACAAAAAAAAATTCTCATCTTTCTTTTGGCCTTATACTCAAAGGCATTGTAGAAAAATGATAGTTTCTTATGCTGCTCTTTATCATTTCCATTCAAGATACAAAAGGGACATAGCAGGCTCTAATTTTTAATTAGAGATTCTTAGATCTAGAGCCACAACAGCCCTCCAAGGTTATCTAGTACAATTCTCTCATTTTACAGTTGAGGAAATTGAAGTCCAGGAAGGTGAAGATCACAGAGGTAGTTGGCTTCTGGGGTAGGATTAGAACTGAGGCTTTCTTACTCTAGAGCCAATATTCTTCCTGCTATATTATGATCATCTTGGTTAAATGTATCAGTACCCTCTTTTGCATTTACATTGCTTGGAATCCTACTTGTCCATCCTTCAAGGTCCAGATGAAATTCTACCCCTTCCTTAAAGCCTATATTGATCTCTTCTGCTAGATGCAACATCCCTCTTCTCTAGTTTTCTTTGTACTTATCTAATGGTATTTATCAAATTCTAGTTTGTGCTTTAGTTATATTTTCTTCCCTCTAATTGGGTAGCATGCTCCTTAAAGACAGCAATTGTGTCTCCATCCCAACTCAACACCATCCTAAGTGTTTTGTGCATAGGAGATTTTTTTTTACCAAATATACTTGAAAACAAATGAAATCACATTCCCTTCTACTACCAACCCTGGGTCTCTGAAGGGAGTAGCTGGTCAGGAAAGGAAGAGAAAGGGAAGGAAGAGAGAAAGAGATAAAGATGGGGAAAAGAGATGGGCAAGCTTTAGATGGGCAAGTAGGGAAAGAAAGGAGCAGGAAATAGAAGGAAAGAGAATGGGAAAACATATGGGGAAGGAAAAAGGTGGAGAAGGAAAAAAAGAGAGAAGGCAGAGAATGGACCGTTAGCCTCTGAGTTAATTTTTAACTATATTTCTTTGGTCATATATTTCAAAAAGTTCAAGAAACCACAGCATGTGTAGGGCCCACATCTCAGTAAAAACTATCTTGACAGGCAAGCTGAACTAGGTTGAAGTTAACAAGCCGACCTCAGGCCCATCACCGATTTAGGAGGATGTCTACTGCAAGCATGTGAAGACTTCCCTCCTCCAGAATAGACAGATAAGGACAATTTGTTCCTACAGCTATAGAGGTAGTTAAAGTAGACACAAAGTAATGCTAAGAGCTTGGTCAGACAATCTACAGCTTAAAGATGATCCATTCACATTATATCTACTGCAAGACTTTTTGTCTTTTCCCTCATCTTTGATGACTCTGGAAAAGAGAGTGAGGCTGGTAACTTTGCCCAATCCTGCTTCATTTAAATCCAATTCACATAAAAGTCCTCCATTTCATTATGATAACATTCATCCTCTTCAAAAACAAAGGATAAATAACAATTTCAAGAAGTATTGTCCAATTCTTCCAGTAACCTATTATTTCTTCTTATATTCATAAAGTATGAACATTTTGGAAGTATGGTACACATTTAGTAAATATAAAAATAATAGTTTGTTAATTAGCTTCACTGAATTGCCCTTGTCCAAGTGAATAATGTCAAAACTATATACCAGTCCAAGAAGACATTTCTTTTTAACCTGATCTTTGATCCAGGTTAAATAATTTGTGATGATTTGTGAAATAATTTGTGATAAACAAATAGATGACTTAGTTGACTGGGGTGGGGTAGGGAAGACAAGATTATTTTCTTTACTTAATTCAATAAAATATCTTTCTAGAAATAATAAACATAGAACTAGATAAGATCCTAAAGATCAGGTCTAATGCCCTCATTCAATAGATGGTGAAACAGTCCCAGAGAAATTCAGTAATTAAAATTAAATTTTTCTTGTTCAGCTATCACGTCCTTCTCTTTGTGATCCCATTTAGGGTTTTCTTGGCAGAGATACTGGAGTGATTTGCCAGTTCCTTTTCTAGCTCATTTTTCTGATGAGGATATTAAGGAAAACAGGATTAAATGACTTGCCGAGGATCACAGAACACAGCTACTAAATGTCTAAGATTCGTCATAAAGATGAATCTTCTCGATTCTCAATCTAGTGCTCCATCAATTGCCACCTAATTGCTACAGATATTAAATGGAAGAGATCATTGGAATCCAAGTTTTCTGATTCCATATAACACTCTATACCCCATCCTCAAACTTTTTTACTGGCTGATCCTCAGGTCTGGCTCTACACCATCTTTTGAAATGTTTATTTTTATTTAAGATTTATTTTAAACATCTCTTCTACCTGAAGCCTTTTCTAGTCCTCCTTGTCACCAGCTTTCCCCTAAGTGTTGTCCTGTATCTACTTTATGTGTATTTTATATATGTACACCTTGTTTCTTTAGGATGTAAGCTCTTTGAAGGCAGAAACTTTTTAGTTTCTATCTTTGTATCTCCAGCATCCAGCCTATGCTATGACTTGACTGATTTTCAACACACCAGGCTGATTTAGACTGCTTTGAATCTAAGGAGAAATCTACTCATCTGGAAGGAGGATGTTCAACCAAGTAATCTCTAAAGTCTTTTCTAACTTTAAAATTTTATGTAACCCATCTATGTATTAGTTGATAGGCCTGACCCAATAACTTAAATGTTTGTTGGATTTTCTAAGTAATTTTATCCTAGGAGATTGATATTAAATCATCCATTCATTTACAGAAAAAGAAAAAAAACATATCAGGTGGCCTGCCTAAGGTGTAAAAATATAGCTATGGTAGATGGATAAGAATATGGCATCCCTCCAGAAATGACAAAATACTTTATTGGACATTGAATTGATTTCTGTAGTAGCCAAAGCAGGTAGGTGCTTGGAATATGAGTTACACGTTGATCTTGGCATCAGGGAAAACACCTGTAGGAATTGATTTTCCTGCAACTCAAGAGCAAGATGGAGTTCTAGAGTCTCCATGGTCTCTGGAGAGGGACCCATTCCTTACCATTGTTGCCTTGGGAAGAGGTTTTTCTCTAAGGCTAGCCCTGATTCAAGATATGTAAGATAGAGATGGAATGAAGAGATATCTAGTATACTCAGAGGGAGGGGTGAATGGTTCCATTTTAACTACTCAGAATTTACCTGAAATAGATCAATATCATGAAGGAATTACAGAACCAATTCAACATTGTCAACTCTGATTTCATGACATCTGTGAGAGTTCCTAGATTTCTTGTGGGATGTCACAAAAGGTTCTCAAACCTAAACTAAATTAATTTGGAAAAATCACTGAATTTGGAGGTGGAGAACTTAGAAATCTAGCCCTGCTATTCATTACCTGAATGACCTTGGACAAGTGATTTCATGTTTCTGGGCCTCAGTTTCCTCAGTCCTAAAATAAATATTTTGGCTCCATTCATCTCTAACATCCCTTCCAAGTCTATATACATTCCATATAGCTCTTTAGGTGTATTTGGAGAGAGGAATTTTGGAGTCAATGAAAAAGTGTCAGAACTTCAAAAATGTTAGCCCTTTAGGTTAGTCACATATTCCTTATAAAATGAAAGTTAGATTCCCTCTCTGTCTCCTTTGCCTTGTCTTGTACCTGGTAAGGCTTAAAGAGGTAGCTAGATGGTGCAGTTGATAAATTACTTAATCCATATCTGTCCCACAGAGATATGACATAATAGCCCTTTTTTCAAGTTCTGCTAGTGTTGTATGTTAAGAAATGCTACCAGAAATTTTTTCCCAGTTAATTAGATGTGTAACTTAACACAATCCTGAGTATTTCAGTTATGGTCCCTACAATTGATATTAAATCTGATGAGACTGAGTATTTTTCTTTATGGAGAAAATTTTGAGAATAAATTTTGAATGACTCAGGATATAAATACCAAATGCACATTTTCAATAAAGAACTGCTTTTTTATTTTTTATTTTTTTGGCTTTCCAAGGCAAGTAACTGAGCAGGTTTAAATGGTTCTTTTATTGAAATCAATTAATGCTCTCATTTGCTAAGCAAAAGAGGAGCAGCTGATTTTCAATAGAGGAAGAAAATGACTCCTATGTCATTTCTAACAAATAATTATGGTAATTGTACTGCATCCCACCTGTGTGGAAGCACATTAAAGGCAGCTTTCTTTTGACTGAAGTCAGGAAGAAAACAGAGCAGATCTTCTCCCCAGGAAGAGAAACAGGATTAAAATTAGGGAGTTTCATTTTGATCCCTCTTCACAGTACCTTGTGGAGCAGAGAGCTCTCAGACTTCAAAACTGAGCTTAGTTAAGGCAGAATAAGTGAGTAGATAACAGATTTTGCTGCTGCTGCTAGCTCCAAAGGATTGGAAGTTGCCTTTTTATAGACCATCAAGGCCAACCAAGGAGATGATAGATTTGAACAGGTACCTTGATCCTATGAAATGTCTGTCCATATAGGGTTGGCTTTTGGGGAGATGTTTTACCCACTTCAGACTGTTTGGCTGAGATAACCTAGAATTAGCTTCTCTTTACACAACAGAACGTTTCTCCTATTCTCCTCTTGGCTCATATTCTCTCAAGATCTGATGTCCATTTCCAGAAAACATCTGCTTCCATCACCACAATTTGGATTCACTAAAGCAGAAGATCAACTCATTCCTACTAATTATAGTTTCAAGTAAAGGAAGAAATCATCTTTTTTAATTCTTTCTGCCTCGAGGCTGTGAAGATGTTTAACAGATATATCTAATGTGTTCTGTTAGAATCTGATATACTTGGGGACATCCAAAGCCATAGGAAATATTGTGAATTTAATCCATGTTGCTGATCTCTTTTTTAATTCAGCACTTATTTCATGCCAGTCAGAAGAATATAAGGATTCATTTAGAACAAATCAATTAGTTCAAATCATGGATTGAGATTCTGTTATATGCAGAGCATTGGTTCTTTTTTTTGCATCTCACAGAATCAAAATACCAAAATAAATTTGACACTTCCAAGCCCACCCAATTAAGCTTTAGTGCATTAGTCTTCCAGAGAAAGATTCCCAGAGCTATCAATTTGATAAGACTTTTACACAATTTACAAGTCTTGTTAAAGCAATCTAAAATCTGATGTGAGAATTATTGCTGTGTAAAATGGTTCTTTTATGTTTCCCAAAAATTCATAAAAGGAAAATCACATATGCAAACAGTTTCTTTCTTCAGTAAGTCAGCCATTTTTTCACCTGAAAAATTGCCTTTCATTTTTTTTAATCAAGGTAACAGCAAACTCTCAAAAAGAAAGATGTTTTTTTATAACTAGAAAAATAAAACAAAGCAAGTCCACAAACATCTATTTCTTTGCTTGAGAGTTTTGCTGGCAAAGATTCTCCAAAGTTTAAGCTGGAAGAAACAATTTATCATGAATGAAAAGAAGTCCCACAGGAAATGAATATTAGGTGCCAGGCCCAAAGAAACATGACTGCTTTAAGATGTCTAACTTAGGAGAGCCACTATCCCTCTGTGCCTGATCAAAGGCATCTCCAAATTGCCTGGCCCTATCAACAGACAATTATTCTCAGCTGTGCACTCCAGAGGCTTCTTCTTCTTTTTTTTTTATTAAAGCTTTTTATTTGTATAACATATGTATGGATAGTTCCCCAGCATTGATCTTTACAAAGCTTTCCATTACAAATTTTACCCCCAGTCCCTTCCCCTCCCCTAGATGGCAGGAAGTCCACTACATGTTAATAATGTTGAAATACTTGATAAGTTATGCAAGAAAAATCCTATCTACAAGAAAAAAAAGAAAATCAGAGAAAGGCAACACAATGCAAGCAAACATCAATAGAGAGCATGAAAATGTTACTTTGTGGTCCATATTTCATATCCCTCTGTCTGGGTGTATATGGTTTTCTTCAGTGAACAATTGGAACTGGTTTGAGACAATTCTTTGTTGCAGAGAGCCATTTCCATCAGAATTGATCATCATGTAATACTGTTGTTGCTGTGTATGATGATCTCCTGGTTCTGCTCGTTTCTCTCAGCATCAGTTCATGCAAGTCTCTCCAGGCCTCTCTGAAATCGTCCTGCTGGTCGTTTCTTACAGAACAATAATATTCCATAACATTCATATACCATAATTTATTCAGCCACTCTCGAACTGATGGGCATCCCTTCAGTTGTAAGTTTCTAGCCACTACAAAAAGAGCTGCCACAAACATTCTTGCACATGTGGGTCCCTTTCCCTCCTCTAAGATCTCTTTGGGATATAGGCCCAGTAGAAACACTGCTGGGTCAAAGGGTATGCACAGTTTGAAAACTTCTTGAGCATAGCTCCAAATTGCTCTCCAGAATGGTTGGATCCATTCACAGTTCCACCAACAATGTATTAGTGTCCCAGTTTTCCCACATCCCCTTCAACATTCATCATTATCTTTTCCTGTCATTTTAGCCAATCTGACAGGTGTGTAGTGGTACCTCAGAGTTGTCTTAATTTGCATTTCTCTGATCAATAGTGATTTGGAGCAACTTTTCATATGATTAGAGATGGTTTTAATTTCATCATCTGAAAATTGTCTGTTCATATCCCTTGACCACTTATCTATTGAAGAGTGGCTTGAATTCTTATATATATGAGAAAATTCTCTATATATTTTAGAAATGAGGCCTTTATCAGAACCATTAAATGTAAAGATGATTTCCCAATTAGATGCTTCCCTCTTAATCTTGTCTGCATTTGTTTTATTTGTACAGAAACTTTTTAACTTAATATAATCAAAATTATCCATCTGGTGTTCAATTAGGAGTTTCAAGTCTTCTTTGGACATAAATTGATTCCATCTCCACAGGTCTGAGAGATAAACTATATTACGTTCCTCTAACTTGCTTACAAAGTCCCTCTTTATATCTAGACCATGAACCCATTTAGATCTTAACTTAGTATGTGGTGTTAGGTGTGGGTCAAGCCCTAATATCTTCCACACTAGTTTCCAATTTTCCGAGCAGTTTTTGCGGAATAGTGAGTATTTATCCCAAAAGCTGGGGTCTTTGGGTTTATCGAACACTAGATTGTTAAGGTTATTGCCTAGGTTGTCCTGATAACCTATCCTGTGCCACTGATCGACTGCTCTATTTCTTAACCAGTACCAAGCGGTTTTGACGACCGTTGCTTTATAATATAGTTTTAGGTCTGGTACAGCAAGGCCACCTTCATCTGCCTTTTTTTTCATTAATCCCCTTGAAATCCTTGACCTTTTGTTCTTCCAAATGAACTTTGCTACCATTTTTCCTAGATCTGTAAAATAATTTCTTGGGAGTTTGATTGGTATGGCATTAAATAAGTAGATTAGTTTGGGTAGTATTGTCATTTTTATTATATTCACTCTGCCTACCCATGAGCACTTAATATTTTTCCAATTGATTAGGTCTGATTTTATTTGTGTGAAAATGTTTTGTAGTTTAGTTCATATAGTTTCTGACTTTTCCTTGGAAGATAGATTCCCAAATATTTTATCCTATCATCTGCTATTTGGAATGGAATTTCTTTTTGTATCTCTTGCTGCTGAACATTGTTGGTAATATATAAAAATGCTGATGATTTATGTGGATTAATTTTGAATCCTGCCACTTTGCTAAAGTTGTGAATTGTTTCCAGTAGTTTTTAGTTGAGTCTCTAGGGTTCTCTAAGTATACCATCATGTCATCTGCAAAGAGTGATAATTTGGTTTCTTCATTACCTACTCTGATTCCTTTTATCTCTTTTTCTTTTTATCTCTTTTTCTTCTCTTATTGCTAAAGCTAACATTTCTAATACAATATTAAATAGTAATGGTGACAGTGGGCAGCCTTGTTTCACTCCTGATCTGATTGGGAATGGTTTTAGTTTGTCTCCATTGCATATGATGCTTGCTGATGTTTTAAATAGATGTTACTGATCATTTTAAGGAAAAGCCCATTTATTCCTATACTCTCTAGTGTTTTTAATAGGAAAGGGTGTTGGATTTTATCAAATGCTTTTTCTGCATCTATGGAGATAATCATATGGTTTTAGTTAGTTTGGTTATTAATATAATTAATTATGCTGATAGTTTTCCTAATATTGAACCAGCCCTGCATCCCTGGTATAAATCCTACTTGGTCATAGTGTACTATCCTGGGGATGACTTTCTGTAATCTCATTGCTAATATCTTATTGAAAATTTTTGCCTCAATATTCATTAGGGAAATTGGTCTATAGTTTTCTTTCTCTGTTTTCACCCTACCTGGTTTAGCCATCAGCACCATATCGGTCTCATAGAAGGATTTTGGCAGTATACCTTCTGTCCCTATTTTCTCAAATAGTTTGTGTAGTATTGGAATTAATTGTTCTTTGAATGTTTGGTAGAATTCACATGTAAATCCATCTGGCCCTGGAGATTGTTTCTTAGGGAGTTGGTTAATAGCTTGTTCTATTTCTTTTTCTGATATGGGGCTATTTAAATAATTTATATCCTCTTCTTTTAACCTGGGCAATCTATATTTTTATAGATATTCCTCCATTTCATTTAGATTATCAAACTTACTGGCATAAAGTTGGGCAAAGTAACTCCTAATTATTGCTCTAATTTCCTCTTTATTGGAGGAAAGTTCTCCCTTATCATTCTTGAGACTAACAATTTGATTTTTCTCATTCCTCTTTCTTATCAAATTAACTAAAGGCTTATCTATTTTGTTGGTTTTTTCATAGAACCAACTCTTAGTTTTATTTATTAATTCAATAGTTTTCTTATTTTCAATTTTATTAATTTCTCCTTTTATTTTTAGAATTTCCAATTTGGTATTTAATTGAGGGTTTTTAATTTGTTCTTTTTCTAGTTTTTTTTT